>PVKA01033754.1:0-24068 GCA_004027165.1 Ctenomys sociabilis | reverse complement strand
TTTTTTTTTTTTTTTTTCCCAGGTATTTCTGATGAGAACTTATAATTAAGAACTGTTGCTATAGATTCTTCTTAACTGAAACAAAGGTCAAAAAAGGACCTACATTTATACACATAATCTGTTCTGGACTTAGCCAAGGAATACCAGGGAGAATGGGCAAATCCCTTTCCTTTGCTGAAGGTTTCCAGCCCTGTTTATGAATTTTTTAAGACAGCTTCTCTTTCCTAGGAATTCTCCTTTGGTGGATTTAACTCCTACCATCCCTTTAGCCCTGATTTGCCTTGATAAGATGAACTAAAAATTATGCCAGGAAAGAACATTAATGCTATCTGCATCCTAAACATCCTGATGTTCTGGTTCAGGATCCAATACAGTATTTAGTAGACTGTGAGTACTCAATTCAGTAGCTATAAAGAAGGATACCTTCTAATCAAGAAACAAGAAAAACCTCAATTCGATCCGAGGAGCCTTAGCTCTTCCAAAAAGAACTTGCTAGGTGAATGAATATTAGTAGGACATGTAACTTCTTCTTTTTTTTTTTTTTGGTGGTACCAGGGATCAAATTCAGGACCTTGCACTTACCAGGCAAGCACTGAAACTTATGAAAGACTACAGTATGTCCTTCCTTTCTTACTTTTTGTACATTACCACAAATTTCTACTTCATGAGAAAACAAAATATGCCAGAAGCTATTTGTCAGCCCACCAAAACAAGAGCAAAAAGTGGGGATTATCAGAAACTTAGATAAGATATTCATATTTTACTGGGTTTTATACCTGAAGGTATAAAAGGTGATAAAAACTGCAGAATACTTTCTTATTCTAAAATATAGTTCATAAAAACAAGGATTCCATGAGTCCACATGAAATAATTTTCCCATTTTTTGAAGAAATTCCTCCCTATAATAAACATTCCTCATAAAAGATATGCCAAATTAAAACTAATAGTGCTCTATGTATCAGCAAGTAAAAAGATGATTATTTTGTCTGTACTCATGGAGATTTTAGTTCAGCTAATTATAAAAACAGTATTCGGGGGGCCAGGGAGATGGCTCAGTGGAATAAACACTTCCTTGGTGAGCACCAGGGCCTGAGTTCAATTCCCGGTTCCACCAAAAAAAAAAAAAAAAAGAAAAACAGTATTCAGGCCCAGGGGGATAGCTCAGGAGAATAAGTGCTTGCCTGGCAAGCGCAGGGCGCAGGGTCCTGAGTTCAATCCCCTGGTACTGCAAAAAAAAAAAACAACAGTATTCATTTATAGCCACTCTGAGTTATCGGAGGATCTGAAACAAGAATTCGTTACATGTATATAAAAATACAAGCAGTGTTGTGACCCAAAACTGTGAGACACAAACACATCTTTGGGCTTGTTTCCTCCACTACAATACAGCAGCCATGAGCGCTTGGACTTTGTTTCAGTGATTACTATCATTCTCAAATCTTGAAACACATGGTGTAGAGGAAGCACTCAGTACCTGAACAAATACATACTATTATTTTCTTAAATGGGATAAAATTTTATGAAGACTGTATATGATACCAATATCCTAGGGGACTGGGGAGATGACTCAGTATAATAAGTGCTTCCCTAACAAGCGCAAGGGTCTGAGTTCAATCCCCAGTTTCAACAAATTTAAAAAAAAAAAGAAAGAAAGAAAAAAGGAGGATACCAATATTCTTTACTACAGTAATAATACTTTCGTTGTTTTTTTAGTTGAGGCAGTGCTATGCAGTTCAGGCTGTCCTTGAACTCAGTATGTGGCCCGGACTGGCCTTAGACTGCTGACTCCTGACTTTTGAGTTCTAGAACTACACCTGGCAGAATAGTATTTGATGAACAAATGAATATTAATACTTTTCATAAATAACCACTTGCTGCTTTCTTATTTTCACATTCTAATTTTTTAAAAAGCTAAAAGAAAGGGTCAAATACAAGTTAAGTGTGACAAAAGTAAACCCAACTCTTTCACAAAGGGCTTTCTTGCTGTATCCCATAACAGAAGACACAGTAATCTAGTTCCAACATACCTCAAGCTCATTCTCATCAAAAATAGCCAGAAGGTTCTCAGGTACCAACTCATTCAAGCCTGAAACAAGGTAGACAAGTTAAGACCACATTCATACCACAGACACAGCCATGTCAGCCTCCAGGTGAAGAGGAGACAGGATCCTACCTTTTAGGAAATGCTCTACCTCCTCTTTTACTTGACTGGCCAGCCGGTACTGGGCCAACAAGTTTAAATAGAAGATTTTATTTGCATTGGTGACTGGGATTTGAGCTCCGCCTGTCATGAGTTCCACAACCTGAAATGGGCAAAAGAGAAACAAGGACACACTGTAGTTGAATGATGCTCCACTAACAGCATACTTAATGGTACTAGCTATACATGTGACTTGTAATATTTTTGCTTTTATAAGCTTCAAGGCCACTGAATGAAGCTCTAAATCTGGGCATGGTGGCACATGCCTGAAATCTTAGTTCTTGGGAGGCTATAAACAGGCAGATCACATGAGTCCAGTCTAGTAGTAAGACCCCTGAACCCCCTGTAGACTCTTCCCTAAAATACAAAAAAAAAAAAGAACATCTTGCTGAATGAGGCTCTAGAAATCAAATGAGAAATTTAACTACAGAGATGGTGTTCATAATAAAAACCATGCTTACTGACTCTAGAACAGATACAGATAAAAAAATAATAGTGCTTAAGAAAATGATGGAAGCCATAAATGCTCAGCACAGGAAAGAAACGGAATTCATAAGGCAGACTCCAGCATATATCCAAGAGAATAAAAATTCCACTGAAAGTGTCTGCAGCAGATTAAGCCAATGTGAGGACAGGCTCTCAGACATAGAAGATAGCCTTGTATTTAGCAATCATGAAAGATTTCTTAAAAATAGCAAATGACCATGAAAAATCAATCAAGCAGCTCCTGGAATAACATAAGATTGGAGTCAATGAAAAAGCAGATGATAGCAGAAATGATACCAAAAAACTATTCACACAGACAAACCATGGCAGAAAACTTCTGTTTTCTGAAAAAAACTGAGATATACAGAATTCCAGTTAGATACAATCAAAAAATCTATAGCCAGGCATATCAAAATCAATATTTCAGAAATCCAACACAAGAATAAAATCTTAAAAGCTGTTAGGGAAAAGAAACAAATCACCTATAAAGGAAAGCCCATCAGAATCACAGCTGACTTCTGAGGACAAATCCTCAAATAAAGGAGAGCTTGGAGTAAAGTATTTCAAGTTCTAAAGAAAAACAACCTTCAAACAGGACTGATGTACCCACAAAACTAGCTTTCAAAACAGATGGAGAAATAAGATACTTCCATGACAAAGAACATCTGAGGAAATTTATGACCACCAAACCAGCACTCTTAAAATGTTTTGAAGGATAAACGAGAAAGAGATAACAAGGATTGTGACTCCATGAATCCCAACAGAAGGAATTCACTAAGCAAGGCAAATGAACACAGGGAGGGGGCCAGGGAGATAGTTCATTGGCATAAGTACCTGCCTGGCAGGGGCAAGGTCCTGAGTTTGACCCTGGTACTGCCTAAAAACAAGAAAAAAAAAAAAAAGAAAGGAGGGGAAAAAAGGGGAGCCAACAACACAAAAGTAACAGGAGAAGAATAAGCCAATACATATCAATTATAAAGTTATAATCATCAATGTTAATAGTCTCAATTCACCAATCAAAAGAAACAGACTAGCTCAGTGGCACAATACCTACCTCGCAAGTATGAAGTCATGAGTTCAATTTCCAGTACAGAAACAAAACACAACAGACACACTTTTTTTTTTCTTTTTTTTTGGCGGAACCAAGGGTTGAACTTAGGCCCTTGCACTTGCCAGGGGAGCACTTATTCCACTAAGCCATCTCCCTGGCCCTTAAAACACAACAGAAATAAAAGAAACAGACTGGTAGAAAGGATTAAGAAGCAAGATCCTGAGGCTGGGGAGATAGCTTAGTGGTCTAAGCACCTGCCAGGCAAGCACAATCCCCAGTACTGCATGCCAAGCTGGCTACTATAGCCAGGTGTGGTGGCACATGCCTGTAATCCCAGCACTGGATGGGCTGAGACAGGAGGATTACTATGAGTCTGAGAGGTGTAGGGAGACCTGTACCTAAATAAATAAAATATTTTTAATTAATAAAAAAAAGAAGCAATATCCAATAATATGCTGTATACAAGAAACAAAAAGAATTCAGAGTAAAAATCAAAGGATAAAAAACAATACCCCAACAGGAACCCAGAAAAAAGCAGAGGTAGCCTATTCTATATCCAAAGTGAATTTCAAACAAAGACTGATAAAGAAGATCATTACATTCTCACATAGGGAACAATCCAAGAAAAAGAGATAACCCTAAATATACATGCAACAAATACCAGTGCACCCTAATATATGAAACAAGTAACAGTGATACAATTGTATTGGAGGATCTCAATATCACACTGTCACAAAAAGAACTAGACAAAAAGTCAACAACGAAATATTAGAATGGAAGCAAACTTTTGAAAAAATGGACTTAAGATGTCTAAACAGTATTCTATCCCACAACATCAGAATACATATTCTTCAGCTGCACACAGGATGTTCTCCAAAACAGACCACATACAAATTCATAGAACACACTTAAGTAAATGTAAAGGAATCAGAATTATCCTAGGCAAGACCAGGGATACAGCTCAGAGGCATAAATGCCTGCCTGGCAAGTGCAAGGTCCCAAGTTTGATCCCTGTTAACACACACACACACACACACACACACACAAAATCACATGAATTATCCTATGCATATTATCAGACCATAGTGTAATGAAATTGGAAATCAATGCAAAAGAAACCATTAGAACTTCAAAACACATGGAAATTAAATAACATACTCCTGAATAAAGGGTCACAGATGAAACTAAAGAAGAAATTAGACAGTTTCTAAAATTAAACAATAATGACAGTGTAACATACCAAAACTTATGAAAGCAGTCTTAGGAGGGAAAGTTATAGTAGTGAATACCCAAATTAGGAAAACAGAACAAGCACAAATAAACGACCTAATGGTGAACCTCAAATTTATAGGAAAAGAGCAGACTAAGTGAAAAGCTCTTATGAGGGAGGAAATTATAAAGACCAGAGAAGAAATTAATGCACTGCAGACTAAGAAAACAATACAAAGAATCTGTGAACCTAAGAGATGGTTCTTAGAAACACTAAATCAAACTGACAAACTTTTTGATAAGGACCCAACCTTATTGTTATGGTTTCTGTCTAGTTGTCCTCCCAAAGCCTCATGAGGTGGCTTCTGGAGTTTGTGACTTGTTTCTTGATCCAATGCTGGGGTTGCAGGTGAGTGCTACACCTTGGCCCTGGGGCAGGAAAACTGTGTCACAATGTAAGGAGGGGGGCCAGGGAGATAGCTCAGTACAGTAAGTGCCTACCTGGCAAACACAAGGTCCCGAGTCCAATCCCTGGCACTGCAAAAAAAAAAAGGTGAGGAGGGGAGAGAGGCTTGCTAGAAACCATAGCTGCCACCCCTCCCTTTGCTTTCTGCTCTTTGCCAAATGAATGGTTGCTTTGTGCCATGTGCCACTCTGCCTTGGAGCCAGCTGAGTATAGACTGAAACCTCCAGTAACTGTATGCTAAATAAACCTTTCCTTCCTTAATTTGGGGTGTTGGGTACTTTGTCCCAGCAATGAGAGAAGAGTAATTGAGACACTTATCAAAAAAGAAAAAAAGAGGAAAGACTCAAACCCCCACAACTAGGAATCAAAAGGATAAAATCACAATGAACACTGCAGAAATCCAGGTAATTCTCGAAGCGTACTTTGAAAACTTGTATTCTAATAAGATGGAAAATGCAAGAGAAATGGGACAGATTCCTAGATACATATGAACTGCCAAAATTGAATGAAGAACATATAAAAATCCTAAATAAACCAATATCAATGAAATTGAAGGTGTAATTAAAAACCTACCATCAAAAAAAAAGCCCAGGCCCTAACAGACTGATTCACTGCTGAATTCAACAAGGAATTTAGAAAAGACTTAACACCACTATTTATCAAACACTTTAATGGAACTGAAAGGGAAACAATATTCCCAAATTCATTCCTGGAAGCAAGCATTACCCTGATAACAAAACCAGAAAAAAAAAACCTAACTAAGAAAGAGAACTACATGAGCCGGGTGTGGTGGCGCAGGCCTGTAATCCCAGCACTTGGGAGGCTGAGGCAGGAGGATTGTTCGAGACCAGCCTAAGCTACAAAGTGAGCTTAAGGCCAGCCTGAACTGTATAGTGACACCCTGTCTCAAAAAAAAAAAAAAAAAAAAAAAAAGAAAAAGAAAGAGAACTACAGGCCAATCTCCATAATGAAAATCCTCAATAAGATACTATCAGGGCCGGGGAGATGGCTCAGTGGAATAAGCACTTCCCTGGCAAGTGCAAGGGCCTGAGTTCAATCTGCAGTTCCACAAAAACAAAAAACAAAAAAACAAACAAACAAAAAGAAACTATCAAACAGAATGAAGCAAATCATCAATATCACACATTTTGATCAAGTGGGATTCATCCTAGTGATGCAGGGATGGGTCAACACATGTAAATCAATAAATATACCATATTAGTAGAGCCAAGGACAAAAATCATATGATCACCTCTACAGATACAGAAAACACCCATTCATGATAAAAAAAACCGTACAGAAAATTGGAATACATTTTTATCTCAATCTGATAAAAGTCATCTATGACAAACCAACAGCCAACATCATACTAAATGGGCAAAAACTGAAAGCTTTCACTCTAAAATCAGGCAAGGATGTCCACTGTCTCTACTCTTACTGAACATAGTCCTGTAATCTTTAGCCAGAGCAGTGAAACAAAAGAAAAAAGAATAATGATATTAAATGAAAGAAGTTATATTATCATTATTTGCAGATAACATGGTGCTCTACATGAATAACTCCAAAACACATTCACTGAAGAAAGTATCTTTAATAAATAGCACTGGAAGGGCTGGCCAGATAGCTCAACAGATTAAAGCACCTGCTTAAGGCAGATGCAGGCCCTGGGGCTCAATCCCTGGTATGGCAGGGGCCAGGGATCAGGGTTTGATCCCCAGTGTGCTACCAGCTCCATCCCCTGGGGCACAGAGAGGGCAGCTGAGACTGGGCGTGGTGGCACATACCTGTAATCTCAGCACTTAGGAGGCTGAAAACAGGAGAATCACCATGAGTCTGATCTGTGTAGTTAGGCCCTGTACTAAATACAAAACAACAACAAAAAAATGGTGCTGGAAAAATGCTCTATACATTCCCAAAGATTAAAATTGGACCCATATATTTTACTATGGACTAAACAAGATAAAGTGAACATCTCAATTACTCTTCTCTTGTTGCTGGGACAAAATACCCAACACCCCAAATTAAGGAAGGAAAGGTTTATTTAGCGTACAGTTACTGGAGGTTTCAGTCTATACTCAGCTGGCTCCAAGGCAGAGCGACACATGGCAAAGAGCAGGGAGAGTGGCAGCAGCTCAGGCAGCTCACCAGCCTCTCTCCCCTCCTTACACTATAATTCAGGGTCAGCCCCAGGGCATTCACACTCATAATCCCAGTACTGGATAAAGAATCAATTGCAAACTCCAGAAGACTCCCCATGACTGCATGAGGCTTAGGGGGGACACATATGTTCAACTATAACATTCTACCCCTGGCCCCTCAAAGACTCATGCATATCCCTTTATCCAATAGGCATTTTAGTCCATCTCTAAGAATTGCCAAAGTCTCAACAGTTTCAGCACTTCTGAAAAGTCCAAGTTGCAAGTTTTCTTCAATATCAAAGCAAACTCTGCTATGAGCCCCTGTACAAATGAAAAGTTAAACACTTCCAACATTCGATGGCACAACACAAACATTACCATTCCAAAAGGTACAAACAACAGGGGACTACAAAGCATTGGGGCAAACACAAGTCCCCACTTCTGAGAAGCTGAATAGGCTTCTCACAACTTTACATAACACCCTCTCAAGGTCTATCCCTCTCAAGGTCTATCCTCCCAGACCTTGTGAAATCTAGGTGGAAGCCTTAACCTCAGAACTCTTGCATTCTGCAAGCACCTAAAACTAACACCATGTGGATCATTCCAAGATGTGCTGCCAGCTGTAGTAGCAGGCTTCCTTCTTTCTTGGCTATAGGGGTCAAATGCCTGGACTGCTGAGCACTCTGAACCTGATCCCGAGGAAGAAATTCTCCATGCCTGCGCCATTCTGGAACATGGGGCTCTGCGGCTTTTCCCTCACCCTTGCAACTCTGAGGCTGCATGCCACCTCCATTGATACCCTCAAGCCATCCTTTCCATTTTCTTGTTTCTTCCCAGCAATGGAGACCCTCCCAGCTCTATCTTTGCATTCCACGGCTTTATTGGAGCTTTCTTTCTGGTCAAACTCACATTTTAAATCATGCTTCTGGGCTCTCTGTTGATTCTTGACAAAAATCTGATGAAAAACCCCCAACAATAGCCATGCCACTGCCTATTCAGCTGCTCTGAAATTTCTTTTCAAAGATTAATCAGACCATGCTTAATCTCACTTTCAGGCAGTCTCTGAAACTTTTTTTTTTCTAGTCACTATTTATAGTCTCACCTACATGTCTTCTGAGCAAGTGGTCCTACAGGCAGGGAGATGGCTCAGTGGAATAGGAGCTTCCCTGACAAGTGGTCCTACAGGGTGACCTTTAGGAAACCTGTAAATTTGGAGCAGATATTGCCATTTCCATATATATATATATATATATATATATATATATATATATATATATATATATATATATATGAGGCACAATAGCCCCGGAGCCTCCATTGTCTTATGGAAATAGGTTTCTCTTCCTGCAAAGCTGCCACGTCATGACTTCTTGCCACATACTCCCCTAGCAAATCACATGAGTGCCTCTAGCCTATAAGATTGCCTTAGTGTGCCATTGGTGTCACTGACTTCCTCTCCCCCTGCTATAAAAGACGTGTCACTTCCTTGAATAAACGAGACTTGATCAGAATCCTGTCTTGTCTCTATTTCTCGCGTCTCCTGTCCTTTGTCCTCTCCTTCATTCCTCACTCCTCTCCCAGGTGACCCTCGTTGACTGACCCACTGGACGGGAGATATATATATATATCCCCCCCCCAGCAAGTTGTATTTATTTGGTTTACTGATACCCACCATATTAAAACAAAAAAAATTTTTAAAAATGTATTTAGTACAGAGTCTGCAGCGTTTCACTACACAGACTGGACTTGTAGTGATCTTTGTGTTTTTAGCCTCCCAAGCACTGGGATTACAGGCACACATCACCATGCCCAGTCTCAGCTGCTGTCTCAGTATGCCCTGGGGGCAGGGCTGTCAGGGCACACTGGGGATCAAACACTGGTCCCTGTGCCTGCCTAAGCTGGCACTTTAAACCACTGAGCTATTTGGCCGGCTCTCAGGCAGTCTTCGGGCACAAGCAAAATTCAGACAAACTTTCTAACAAGCCATAACACAAATCATCTGGAATCCAACAACCAATACAGTCCTTCTCAAAAAAGACCTCTGCAGCCTTGTCTTTACAGGCAGGATTTCTATCAGCCTTTGGTCTTCTAAGCTCTGACCAGAATCTCTCATATAAAACAGCTGAAGCTGTTCCTATGTTTCTCTTGTAGGCAACATCTCCAAACCTATCTCTTCCCATAAGCCATTCCTAAAATCTTGTAATCCACATGGTCAGGTTTAGCCATGGCAATGACCCCACTTCTCTGGTACCAAATTTTGTCATGGCTTGGGTTTTGTTGTTTTTTTTTTTTGCAAGGGATGCAATATAATATGGGACACATTTTTATATTTTATAATGAATCACCCAATGAATTGTATACAACAAGTGCAGGAAATCTACCCACACACTAAACATTAAAGAATTCAGCTGAGAGCCTAGAGCCCACAACAAAATCTCATACAGGCCTGCTTCACGGATCTCTTCTGAAAAGGACCAAAGGTCAGAGGTGGAAGCTAGAAAGTCTATGCCAGCCAGATAAAGGATCTGTGCTAACAGGCTGAGGGATCTGAACTGGAGCTAGGAAGCAGTGCTGAAGGTTAAACACCAGAGCTCCCCGAAAGGTACCACAGCCTTCCTCAGCAACAGTGAAATCCCAAGCTCCACCAGCTGAGTTCCCATCAGGAAAGCCAATGTGACAAGCTTCTTCATAAAGATGAGCAACGCACCATCTTCCTCTCTGGAGCCAGAAAGTGATGCTAAAGATGAGGACTAAATCTTCACCGAAGTTTATCAGGAGGGCTGGCGACATAGCTCAGCAGTCTAAAGCTCCTGCTTAGGCAAGCTTAGACAAGTGTGCAGGGACATCAGTCCAATCCCTGGCAGCCCCGCACCCAAGATGGGCTGAGCTGGCCACAAAAACAAAAACAAAAACAAAACCACACACACACACACACACACACACACACACACGAACACAGCAAAACAAAAGCTCTCTGGGAAAGCCAGTATGACAAGGCCCTCCAGCAGAACAGCCCAAAATACTAGCAGATTCCAATAGCTCCAACAGCTTCTCCAAACAGCATCCCTAACAGTGTGTCTTAGTTACTCTTCTCTTGTTGCTGGGACAAATACCTGACACTCAAAAATGAAGGAAAGAGGAGGCCGGGGAGATGACTCAGTGGAATAAGCGCTTCCCTGGCAAGCGCAAGGGCCTGAGTTCAATCCCTGGTTCTGCCAAAAAAAAAAAAAAAAAAAAAGAAGGAAGGAAAGGTTCTTTTAGTTCACAGTTACTGGAGGTTTCAGTCCATATTCAGCTGGCTCCAAGACAGCATGGCTCATAGCAGAAATCAACTTTTCATGGCAGCAGCAAAGAGCAAGAGCACAAGGGAGAGACAGCAGCAGCTCAAGTAGCTAGCTTCTCTTCCCTCCTTACATTGTAATGCAAATTACCTGCCCCAGGTAATATGTGGGTATACCATCTATACCCACAGTAATCAATCACAAACTCCAGAAGCTGCCCCAAGACTACATGAGGCTTTAGGGGGACACCTGTATGCAAACCATAACACAGCATTATGGCGGGTTTTCCATTCTGCTTTTATGCTGCTGGCAACAATCCTCAGGTGGGCCTCCTGTATCCAGCACCATGCTAGTTTAATTCAACTGGGTGCAGTAAACTGAACACCTATTAGAAATCCACTATAGTGAATCAAAGATTTACACATTAAAACAGAAATATTAAATCTACTGGAAGAAAGAATAGGTAGAACTCTTGAAGACATTGGTGCAGGCAGACTTTATGAATAAAATCCCGATTGCATAGGAATGATCACATAGAAACAACAACTGGAGTCTCATTTTATGAAAAAGCTTTTGCATATCAAGAGAAATAATGCTTGTCAGCTGTTCCTCAAAGAATTATTATTATTGAGAACACATAAAGAACTCAAAAACATCAGACCTCCCAAATTTAAAGACCCAATCCAAAAATGGACATCTGAAATGAAATCACTTTCTCAGATGAAGAAATACAAACAGCAAATAAATATATGAAAAAATATTCAACATCACTGTTCATTTGAGAGATGCAAATTAAAACAATACTGAGATTCCATCTCACTCCAGAAAAAATGGCTTAACATCAAGAAGTTAGCAAATAACAAATGCTGCAGGGGTTGTGGAGAAAGAGGAACTCTGCGCTGTTGGTGGGAGTGCAGACTGGTGCAACCACTGTGGAAATCAGTGTAGAGACACTCAAAAACCTAGGATTAAAGGTCCCATTTGATCAAGCTATTCCTCTGCTGGGTATCTTCCCAGAATAATGAACAAGATCCTACCACAGTGATATATATGCACCCATGTTTATAGCAGCACAATTTATAGCAACTAAATCTTGGAAACAATCCAAATGTCCATCAACAGGAATGGATAGAAAAGAAAGTATTTTTATATAATGGAGCATTACTCAGCCATAAAGAAGGACAAACTGAAGACTTTCATAGGCAAATGGATGTAACTCAAGACCATACTCATAAGTGAAATAAACTAGACGCACATGTGCAGGCATCATATTGTCTCCCCAGGGTGAACAGCTGAGAGTAAATGAGAGCCAAAATGTACAATAGACCATGTAAAATGGGAAAGAACTCTTCCAAATGAAAGAGAAACTGGGGTGGGGAAAAGGAGAAAAGAAGGAAGGGAAAAATAGATAAAGATAGAGACAGAGAAGTTAAGATAGTTATTCTGTATTTTTGGACAATTAAAAACCTCTATCTTGAGGGCCAGGGAGATGGCTCAGTGGAATAAGCGCTTCCCTGGAAAACGCAAGGGCCTGAGTTTGACCCCCCAGTTCCACCAAAAAAAAAAAAAAAAAACCCTCTATTTTGGGCTGGGGACATAGCTTAGAAGCACACATTTACTTGGTAAGTGCAAGGTCCTAAGTTTGATTCCCAGGACCACCACCCCCAAAAAAAACCTACCAAACACACACACACACACACACACACACACACACACAAAGCCCTGTATCCTGTACTTCTAGCAAGTAACGTATTTAAAAATTTTGTTTGTTTTTTTTTACTTAAAAAAATCTCTGGCCAGTAAGTTCACAACAAAATTTTTTTAAAAATATATGCACTGCTAAAGCAGGAATCATCTCCTTCACCAGTGTACTTGCCATCCTCTCCAAATAAGCTTGAGCAGTAACATTTTCATTATCACTCTGTTCTTATCAATTTGCAAGTAAGGATGTACGGGATAGATGGGTACATGTCTTCTACATCACTGAAATGGGCTGAGGTCAGGGTTAGGAATATAGATCAGTGGAAAAGCATGTACTTAACATGTGTGATGTTCTAGGTTCGATCCCTGGCAGCCCTGTAAAAATGACTGTAATCATAAATGGTTTGGGATGTAATACTCTAAAGGTACACTGTCCAATAATGAAGCCACTAGACACAGGCCTTTATTTAAATTTAAATTACAATGAAATGAGAAATTCAGTTTCTAGTCATGCCATGTTCTGAGTACTAAGTAAATAAGGCCACTCAGAACCATTCCATCACTGCAGAAAGTTCTAGAGACAGTGCTGCCTTAGGAGCTGGGAATACAGACTAGGACTTACACAGACTTTGGTCTTCTTTCTCACCTTATCCAGTTGACCTGATTTGTTATATTTCTCTTCTGCAAAGACCAGTTCCATCTCACTCATGTCATTGTTGAGGATGAAACAAACTTTAGATTTGTAGAATTCAGGGTCATCTGTTTCAAAGTACTGAGGAGACAGACATAGTGCAGAACATGAACACTTTTTGCCTACAAATGAAATGTGAAACTGACTAGAGCCAATTATCCCTTCAACCTTAAGAAAGATCAGCTCAGCTGGGTGTGGTGTGGCACACCTGTTATCCCAGCCCTTAGGAGGCAGAAGCAGGAGAATCTCCATGAATCTGAGAGTAGCCTGGGCAATACAATGAGTTCAAGGCCAGCCTCAACTACACAGTGGGACCCTGACCCAAACAACCAAAATCAAAGCAAAGTAAAACAAAACACAAACCCAACAGCTCAGGTGGAGTGATCCCACTTCATGGCCAGGCAACCATGGTAGAAAATGCACACCTAGCACCTTACCTTGTAGTGCATTCGTAGTCCTATGATCTGGGCCAGGAAAGAACGGGTGAAACGAGCTCGGACCAGCTGCTTGTAGGCTCCACCCAGAGAGGACTCATACAGACACTTGCCTACCAGCCGCCCTGCAAACTCATAAATCTTCAGGCGCAGTTGAGCTGGGCGGTTAGGGTTGGGATGTACCTATCAAAGGAAGACAGTGGAAGGTCTGGCCCAGGCTTCTTCAAGCTGTGCTCTGGAAAGCCCTTCCTGCCTCACCACATGCTAGTTTGGATCTGCAATGACTCCTTGCACTAAAGATGTGGTCCCCAGCCCATGGCAGTGTGCACAGAAAGTATAACTATTGAGGGGCGGGGCCTTGGGCAAGGTCTAAGGCACTGGGCACAGGCACATGAAGAGCACTGCGATTCTGCTGTCTTCCTCTTTCTTTCACATCCTGGTCATGAGATAAGTGGTTTTGCCACACACTGTTGCAATGAAATGCTGCCTTGCCCCAGGACCAAAAGAAAGAGGAACAACTGGTCACAGACTGAAGCCTCCAGAACTACAAACCAATAAAAAACTTTTCTCTTTACTTGCTAATTATCTCAAATATTTGTTATAGTAACAGAAAACCAACCTATCATGCCAAGGAAGCAAGAGTTTCCATGAGAATCAAAAAGCCCCCCCTAAATAGCATTAGTCTTTTGGTGAAAGGCAACAATGAACTTTATCAAGCTAAATAACCTCAGAGTAAGTTTGTTGTTCCTAGATGCATACGAAAGTTAATCAGTGAATGATATGATACCTTTTCTCTAACTTTGACCTTCTTTCAGCCAATGCCTGCTCTTCTACTTGTCAAAAAATCTGGTACAGTAATCAGTTACATCAGGCATTTTTTTAAGAAAGTGGCTTAATTATGTTAGTAAAGCAGCCACTGAACTATATTGCTTTTTTATTAAATATTCAACTGAGGGGCCAGGGAGATGGCTCAGTGGAATAAGCACTTCCCTAGCAAGCACAAGGGCCTGAATTCAATCCCTGGTTCCACCAAAAAATAAATAAATAAATATTCAACTGTCTGCACTTTTTTATTTTACTGATAAAATAATGAAGGCAAATAGAGAAGGCAATCTTATTAGCTCACACTGTAAGTAGCAAATTAGGAACAGGACACAGATTTTTATTCACAGGGTTTCATAACTTCAAATCCTGTGTATTAATTGTAACACAATCCACATTTACCACCCAGCCATGGGAAGTCATAGACTCACTAATGCTTGGTTGTTGTCACTGAATCGGGTGAACAGCTGATTGGTGGTATCAAATAGTGCTTTGCAGATGAGTTCAAACCATTCCCGGCGAGGCCCTCCCCAGTCCAGAGCTGAAAAGTATAATGACAGTAAAAGTGACTTGGGCCTACCTTCTACCATTTTGTTCTTTTAGCCATCATTTTCCTCTCATTACATTTCCTCCACTGTATTAACTTACTGTTTATATCCTTTACAGCTCACCTGAATAGTATGCATTTTTAAAAATTTGACCCCTTTCTGTAGACTTAAGAGTTACTATGACCACTAAACTAATAAAACACAGGAGATCAGAGATCTGACCAGTCAACTGTTCTCCTGGGTGTGCTATGTTTCTCTGCCCTCTGGCACATGCTCTTTGGAGCTCTCCTCTGGCTCCCATGGCTCTGCTCTACAGTAAGTCCTATCATGTCATATGGCCAGCAAACAAACACTTTTTTTCTTTCCTGACATAAGGAAATTGAGTTGTTTTGAGGAATGGACATGTGAGTGGATGTTTTTTCCTCCCTTGTGGAAAGGGAGTAAGACAGAGGATAGAAATAGACAGAAAAAGGGGGAAAAAAAAAAAAAGAAAGAAATTTCAAAACTGACCTTCCTCATCTTGAAAAACCACCTCAAAGTTCTTGCTCCAATCGGAAATAGAGAAATTTCGAGTGGTCTTCAGAGACTGAAAAGCAGGGAAAGGAAGGGAACTGTCAGACCCTGGCCTGCATCCCTCGGGTGCTAATGACAGACACACAGAACACTGCCACTGCTGTCTGCTGAGCCAGCCACTATATGAAAGATATATATTACTCACAGATAAGCTTGAATAATATCCTCTTAAACTTAAAATGTACATATCTCTGAAAGAATCTTAAAAAACTTTTTAATATGATTGTCTTTATACTATCACTTCATTGGAAAGTTAAAGTTGGTCTTACTTAAACAATGTTCATTTTGTATTAATGAAAAAATTCTTGCCAAAAGTTAAAAAAGACAAAAAAAAAAACCTCAAGTCAGCAAACTAAACAAGAGAACCAAGGAGTTCTGGTTTTCAGTAGAATCTATCCACTACATCACTACATGTCTTTTTTTTTTTTTGGTTTGGGAGATTGAACTCATGACCTTGCACTTGCCAGGCAGGCGCTTAAGCCACTGAGTATAATCTCCCCCACCCTCCACTAGACATCTTAATGCTCAAGACAAAAATCTGACAGGGAGGCATGCCGCATGAAGAATGTGGCTGAGAAGGGTTCCCAGTCATACCTACTAGAGCCAAACACCACAAACACTTCCTGGACCAAGCCTTCTCATTCTTGGGGAATGTCAGACCCATGCCAGTGTCTGTGCAGTAGAGACAGACACACATGAGGTGTTCCTTTTCCATCAGACCATAGTGACAACAAAAATCACTTCCCTTTCATCCAACAAGAGCCCTTCTATTCCAGGGATTCAAGAATAGGAACTTTCTTCCACGGCCACTACTTCTACCTCCTTACACAGGAGACTGTTTAAGCATTCATTCCCCACAGACCAGAAACCCACTATGCTACCCAGTTTCCTCTCAGTAATACACCTCTAAGTATCTGCCCTGTTGTCAGGGTAATTTTTTTAATTCTTTTTTTGTAATTTATGTGTTCGGTACAGGGTCTCACTCACCATGCAGCTCAGATTCACAGTGATCCTTTCTCAGCCTCACCAGCACTGGGATTACAGGCATGTGCCACCATACCTGGTTTTGGAGCTGGCACATCATGTGGTACTGGGGACTGAACTCGGGATCTTGCTTAGACCGCCAAGATATTTCCCCAGCCCATCAGGATAATTAAAAAGGAAAAAACCAATTTCTAATGGATTGTAAAGACAGCAACTTAGGCTACATAAAAAAGATTACTTTCAGGATACAAGCAAATATGAAAGAGGCTGGAAAACTGCTCTGAGATGAAACTTTACATACCGATTCCAACAAGGCATGTCTGCTGACCTTCAGGGTGACTTTAGAATGTGGTCTTTTCATATGTACCTGCCGAAGCTCTCTCTGGAAAAAGTTCACCTTGTCCTGAAAGGTCTCGGAACCTCCTGAGAAAACAATAAGATCCATTATGATTAAAGCCTTCTTAGCTGATACTTGGACAATCCCTTTATACTCTCATGGATCTAGGGCAGCTAACATTGCTGCCTTCACAATCAAAATTCCTGTCCAACCTTACCAATGTTCTTATGTAGGGAACGGATGAAAGTGGCTGCAAGAATGTTCCTTTCCTTGCAGCTGAGCTCCACAGGAGGTTGAATGCCATCATCGACTACCAAGGTGAGGAGTTTATGAACAGGGTCAGGGCCAAGGTATGAAAACTAGCAAAGAAAAAAAGGAGTTAGTTTGTAAAACCCTTGAGCCCTTGCCAGGTGTGGTGGCACACAACAATAATCCCAGCAGTTGGGAGGCTGGGGCAGGAGGATCACTGCAAATTTAAGATCAGCCTAGGCTACAAAGTGAGCTCAAGAACAGCTTGAACTGCATAGAGACCCTGTCTTTTTTTTTTTTTTGGAACCAGGTATAAAACTCAGACCCTTACAATTGCCAGGTAAGCATTTATTCAATTGAACTGTATCCCAGGCTTGAGACCCTGTCTTAAAAAAACAAATAGGGCCAGGGAGACAGCTCAGTAGAATAAGTGCTTGCCTCAAGGGCCTGAATTCAATCACTGGTTCTGCCAAAAAAAGAAAGACATTTTTGTTAGGACCTTGAACCCAACAAAAATCTTGCATATTCCCATCCTGTGACAACCAACAAAACAAGATAAACTTGTTTTCTCTGAGTTACTGTCTACCACAAGTATATCTTGTTTGTTTTTTTAACCTCAATATTCTACAGTTCAAATATTATTCTAAATTATTTGAATACAAAAGATTGCTTTAAGTAAGGATCAGACAATTCTACAGACCTGACAAGATATAAGAAGGGTGAAAGTACTGAGGATATTAAAAAAAGGAGTAAAATTTACTCCAAACTGGCTGGGAGAAAGAGACTTATAAAATAACAGTCAGTTTTTAGACCAAAGTTTAGAACCCAAAGGTCCAAAAAAGTAAAAGAAAACTAGGAGAAAAAATGAGCTTCATCAAGCTGGGAGATTGAGCTTGGGTCAGTCACCAGTACTCCTTCTACAAACTTAGTCCTGGAAGCCAAAGATAACTGCTGAGGTATTCTGAACTGCTAATTCTTGCTCTTGTAGGTAGGGTCTTTCTAGGATTTACAGATTCTTTGGGCCAGTTAGTGAGGAAGAGTGATTATTTTTTTATTTCAAAGTGAATTTTATATGTACAGGAAAACTTCCAAACACTGAAAACCCCCTAGGAAAAGAGACAAGGCTGAAATGTTCCAGAGCTCAACTGTGTTCACACGGATCTGATGTGATGATCAACTTACTTTTGTTCCTGGGCACACACGGAAAGTGTAAAGGCGCCAGGGAATGATTTTCAAGTAGAACTCCTTCACTGAGAATTGCTGGAAGACCAACGTACAGAAAATGAAGTTATTGGTAATACAAGCTCCCATCTGGTAGTATAATTCAAATACAGCATAATGGAATTCAAATATAGTCTAGAGTATAAGTCTATATTCCTCACCATATCCTCTTTTCCTCCCTTGATAAAAAGGGTCACTTATTCAGTACTAAAATAAATGTCAGTTTTACCTTTAAAAAGGCAAACACAAAAATATTACTCTGACACTCCAGTTTTAGAGACATTTCAAAATCTTAATATTCATGTCTTACTATAGTTTCAAAATACCTGGAGCCAGGTTTTCACTTTGTGAGGCAAGAACACTCCCCTCAAACCATTAAGATCTCCTGTTCAGCCTGATGCTGCTCAGGACAACTTATTCCAGCACTACAGATGGGGTACCAGCCAGTACTGACTCTTTTTTTTTTTTTTTTTATCTACTTGGATGGTACCAAGGATTTGCCAGAAATGGGGAGACAGAAAGCTGTGGGTGGGGGCAAGGAAAGTGAAGTGGAGTGTTAGGGGGCTTCACAAGTAAGTTCACCAAAACATCTCATGTAAAGAGATGTAAAGGTAAAGACCTTACCTTTAAAGATAAAGACATTATGCCATTAACGTAAAAGAAAAATAATTCATTAACCTAAAAGCCAAAGCACAACAACCACTGTGTGAACACGCGGAGGCTCAGGCAGTCCCCACAGCCAGTTAGTTCAGAGTCAGGCTCTTTCATACATCACTACATCTATTTTCCTCATTACCATCCCTCCTCATTCCAAAAAAAAGCTAGTTTTAAAAAATGAATAGTACACAGAAAAATGTTCCAATAGAACTCAAACTCAGTTTCAGTTATGAGATTAAAGGAATATTTAATAGCTTCATTTTTATGAGGACTGAATAACAAATTATAAATACTCAAAAAAAAACCTTTAATACAAAGCACCTCTGAGCTCTGGGTCTTGGGAAGTTCACCTTCTTCTCTTTGCCAAAATTTCTTTATTTTAATCCTGTAGCCTGATAGCAACACTCATTTATAGCAATCTCACAAATCACAGAATAAAAGATCAAACTGTTTCACTATAGAACAAGGGATAAATAGTGAATTTATTCTAGTGAGAAGTTTTTAATAGCTAGAAGTACTTTTCTTGCACCCCTTGAGAATCATGCCTTTAATATCTTCCCCAAAGCAATCAAAGGGCATAGGTGTTCTACAGTGTTCTGTAGTGCCATGGGACACAGAACTTCTGGAGATTTAGTTTAGTTCAAACCAAACACCTGCAGCAGCAGAGGAGGCATAATCTACTTTCCTTGAAGTAACCCCTACTTGCATCCCAGAATCCCTACAAGTAGAAAATAGTGCCCGACAGACTGCTACTTTGTGGTTTGTTACCAAATACCAGTAACATGTAGACTAACAAAAAGGTCTTCTAAGGCAAGCATGAGATTCTGACCTTTGGTGACACGTAGCAGTACACCTTCTTTGGTTTCTTCACTTTCTCAGGGGTATGGCACTCAGAAGGTGAGTCCTCCTCTTCTTCTTCCACAGCAGTTGAGGGCCGGCGCTGTGAAGAGCTCATATGCATGGGTGGAAGGTGCCAAGGTGTGCCGGGACAGTTGGCAGCATTATAAAGATAAGCCTCAAAGTAAATACTCACTCCTGAGGTGGAGACATTGCGTTCGACGATATTTCTCTCATTCTCTGAAGTATAATGAAAATAAGGTTTAATGAAGGAGTCAGGGGAGAAAAAACACTACCTACCACTATTTAGTTCACAGAACAATAAACCAAGTATAGTCCAAACACCAGAACATTTATCAGATAGGTCAATAATACACATGCACAAAGGAGAAATGGTCATGGGAACAAGATTACATCACAACTTGCAACTCACCACTTAGGACAATAATATCAAATTCTCCATTACTGATTGGCTGATTTTGGTATGAAATGCAGGCATGGAAGCACCCCCGAGAATGCAGGGTAAGTCGCAAGAACACCTGGCAAGTCTGCCTGTTGGATGTCACGGACTTCTCAAATGAAACTCCAGTACTCTCTTCTTCTTGAGGGCCTAGCTACAGGAAGAAAACAAACTATACTTAAGAAATTTTCCTATCTGCAAGGCAATTTACTCTCTCTTTTTTCTTTTTTTTTTATTGGTACTTGGAATTGAACTCAAGACCTTGCACTTACTTGGCAGAAGCTCAGGCCACTGAGCTACATCCCAGCCCTAGCAATTTACTCTTTACAAAGAACTATTATCTATGTCTCACAACTGCTAGTGAGATAAGCATGGTCAGCACTGTAGCAGAATGCAAGGAGGGGAGAAAAAGACAGAAATGAATCTGAAGGGGTAAGAATGATGGGATGAGCACACCAGAAAAAGAAGGGGGCCACTTACCTCATGGATGGACAAACAGTAATTGTGCTCATCTCGCAAGGATGTGGAATTATTGGTAGGATTGTCATATTCATCTCGGGGCACTATTTGAAGGGTGTGTGGCTGCCCACAGGTCAAGACAAGAGTAGAAAAGTGGCACACAATTTTGGTCTTGGAAGGAACCACCATTCCTGGAACAGACAACAGAATCTAACATTTAGAAAAGGGAAGAGATGACCTCTAGGACACACAGATCTGCTTATTGAGTCAAGGCTGCATTCTATTTGATTCCTTGGCATAAGTAAAACACTATGAAGAGAAGAATAAAGGGAACATGCCTGTGGTCCCAGCTCTGAGAAGGCTGTAAACAGGTGGATCACTAGGAGTCTAATCTAGTAGTGAGACCCTTGTAGACCCTTCCCTAAAATACAGAAAAAAAACTAAGGATAAAAATACTGTAAGACAAAAACAATTATGTCTATGAAGTGGAAATATGTTCATGTAACTGTCTTTTCAAGTATGTTTATTAATAGCTTTATCCATAATAGGCCCAAATAGGAAACAAATTAGATGTCCTTCAATGAACAAACAATTAAAAAGACTTTCATACACAAAATATTACCAATATAAAGAACAGGGGGCCAGGGGGATAGCTTAGTAGAATAAGTGCTTGCTTGGCAAGCATAAGGGCCTGAGTTCAATCCCTGGTTCTGCCAAAAAAAAAGGGAGAACAGGTACATATTTTCAACATGGATGAATGTCTAGACAATTGTGCATAAGTGAAAAAATGTCAATCCCCAAAATGTTAGATTGTATCATCCTACTTAAGTAACATTATTCAAACTGCCTGGTTAATGAGCTAACCAAGGCTAAGAAAGCGCCAGTGGAGGAAGCAGGAAGTGAGCACCAAAAGACACAACATCAATGGTCTGTCACTTGACTGCAGCAGTGTCAACACGTGGCTGTGCTGTTCCACCACATCACTATACGCATATAGTTTTTCTGGAGTTAATAATTGTTTTTTGGTTTTTTTTCAGTATCAGGGATTGAACTCAGGACCTTGCACTTGCCAGGCAGTTGCTTTTGCCACTGATCTGTATCTTCAGCACTCATATAGTTCTCAAAGATGTTACCATTCGGAGAACTAGGGAATGAGTGTACCAGATCGCTTGATTTCTTATACTTGCATGTGAATATATAAGTATCTCAAAAAAAAATTTTTTTTGAGACAGAATCTCAGTATGGTATGTGGTTCAGGCTGGCCTTAAACTCATAGCGATCCTGCCTCAGTCTCCTGAGTGCTGAGAATACAAACACATGCCACTACACCAGGCAAAGAGTTATATTTTAAAAAGGACCAGCACATATTTTAAGGGTATAAATTGCTTTACACTGGTGGCAAAGAGGTAAGGTGTATTTCATGTATAAGAAGCTTCTGAGAAAAAAAAAAAAAACCTTCTGAGAGGGGCACTCAAGCCAGAGAGAGGACTCAGAAGTTACTTTGTCTAGAGTTTCCTTCTCTATAACACAAGGAAAACTGAGGACCGGGCAGGCAAAAATACACCAATCTAGTGGGGCACGATGGTGCTGCACCTTTGTAATCCCAATGCTCGGGAGGCTGTGGTAGGAGGATCATCTCAAGTTCAAGGCCAGTTAGAATATATAGTGAGTTCAAAGCTTGCCTGAACTAGACAGTGAGACCTTGTCTCAAGAAAGAAGAGATACAACAGTCTTTCTATGGCTCCAGTCATTAAGATTCAATTCCCAAAGTTAGTCAAAGATTATTGTGTAAATACCAAAATAGCCTGTATCTAAGGATACCCTCAAAGGGAAGCCATGCAAAAGACCAGATATGACTCAGTAGCACAGCACCTGCCTGGCAAGTGATTCCCAGCAGAAAAGAAAGAAAGAAAAAAAAAAAAGCCATGCAAGGCTGAGGCCACACAGGACCCCAACACATTAATCATACATGTCATAGAACCAAGAGCCACAGATTACACTTGGGATCTCAAAGTCAATGAGCGTGTGGTATCTGGCATAAAAACATGAACAATGGAAAAATTAGGGATAAAGATCTTCATATTCAGATAAGGGGGGAAGACACTCTTCATGAGAAGGAAAACATACTGGCAGCAAGGGTAGAATTTGGGTCAAGATAATTTTTACCTTAAAAGGTTGCAAAAATCAGAAAACTTTATCTTTTGTCTACTTTAATGCCCTTAGCCCTATAAGACTAAGGACAGCAATTCTACTTCTAGAAAATTAAAAACATATATCCACATAAACACTTGTAGGCAAATGCTCATTTATGTACCACCACTTTTGGTAGCCAAGGAGGGGAAGGAAGCACACACAAGGCCATGGGCTGGATTCCCTAGTAAGCCACCCATAAAATGCTCTTTTAAAAAAGTGTAAATATCCCAAATGTCCATCAACTTATGAATGGGTGAACAATGTAGTGTACATGTAAACTGAAATGCCATAGGGGAATAAAAGGAAATGAAGCACGAATACATGTCACATCATGAATAAATTCTGAAAGTATTGTATTATATAAAACTAGCTGATCACAGAATTTATGATTATGTTAATATGAAGTATACAGGGAAGGCAATTCTTCTGAGGCAGCATATGATTATCTAGGGTTAGGGGTTTGGTTACAAAATAATTCTGAATAATTTTGGGTTTTCTTTGTGTGGTTATGAAAATGTTCTAAAATTGACCATGCTGGCTCAGGAGATAGCTCAGCAGTCCAAGTGCCTGCCGGGCAAGTGCAAGGACCCAACCAAGTTCGATCTCTGGTACTGCACACTATGCCAGCCCCAGAACCCTACACATGGTAGCACACACCTCTAATCCCAGGGCTGGGGAAATTGATATAGGAGGATCACTGAATCCGAACTGCGTAGTGAGACCTTGTATCAAATTTTTAAAAATTTAATAAATAGGAGCCAGGGAGATGGCTCAGTAGAATAAGCGCTTCTCTTGCAAGTTCAAGTGCCTGAGTTCAATCCCCGACTCCGCAAAAAAATTAAATAAATAAATAAATTTAATAAATAAAATTGAGGGAAGCTCTTGAAAGAATCAACAAATGGGATCAACTTTTCCTAAAGAGCTTCTGCATGTCAAAAGAAATTGTCAACAGAGTGAAAAGACAACCCACAAACTTTGAAAAAATCCTAACTAATAAGCAATCAGACAGAGGTCTACTGTCTAGAATTTATAAAGAACTAAGATATAACAGGGCCCTCAAATTTAAAGACC
>PVKA01033753.1:0-24077 GCA_004027165.1 Ctenomys sociabilis | reverse complement strand
GGTCTCAGGAGCTGGGCGGGGGCGGGCGGGATGGAGCAGGACGGCGGAGTCGGCCGCGCTGTCTCTGGCCGGTCTCAGGAGCTGGGCGGGGGCGGGCGGGATGGAGCAGGACGGCGGAGTCGGCCGCGCTGTCTCTGGCCGGTCTCAGGAGCTCTAAATTTTAATTTAGCTGAAGTATTACGCAATATGTTACAAGTCATGAAAATGAAGTTGGAAGGTTTTATATTTATTTATCTTTTGTATTTTAGGGAAGGGTCTAGAGGGTGTTCAGGGTCTCACTCACCTGACCCCTAGTGATTCGTTTGTTTATAGCTCTCCGAGAGCTGGGATTACAGGTGTGCACTACCTTGCCCAGTCTCAATTATGCTCTCAGCATGCCCTGGGGATGGGAATGGCATGAAAGGCCTAGGGATTGAACCCCTGGCTCCTGCTCCTGCTTGCGGGCACTTTGATTCGCTGAGCTATTTGGCCGACCCTATTAAGGTTTTAAAATCTTTTTAACTTATAAATTGTTTGATATGAACTCTTACAGAAATTTTCAGCACTCTGATGGGGTGCTTAGTACTGTGGCTGCTCTTATCTTTCTGATCCTCCATTCCGCCTTCATCCTCCCCCCTTTCAAAGTCTCATTGAGGACTTTTGCTCAGCTACTAAAGAATAGATGTGAATATTTTCAGAGTTGTTCCATTTATGATTTTTCAGGACTATTCAATTTATTTTGGGAAATTTTAATAGTTAAAAAGTTCTCCTTAGAATTAAAGTCTTTGGGGCCAGTGAGATAGCTCATGAGACTAAAGCTGCTGCTTAGGCAAGTTTAGACAAGCATGGCAGCCATGGTTTAATACTTGGCACTACATGCCACACCGGCCCTGCCCGCAGGGCAGACTGAGATGGCCACAGAGTCCAGGGGTAGTGGCACACGCCTATCATACCAGTGCTGGGGAGGCTGAAAACAAGGGGATCACTGTGAGTCTGAGCTGTATAGTGAGACTCTGTAATGACCAAATTAAAAAAAAATTAAACTCTTTGAGTCCTCTTAAAAAATTGTTAGTATCAGTTTGATTCACTAAAATCTTCAGGCCAAAAGTGCATCTTTCTGTCTTATGTATATATGTATACATGGAAGGATGTATTTATTTATCCATCTAACTCATTTATTCATCTATCTACCTCTCAAAATGTAGACTTATTCAATATCCTTTAGGTAGGTTAGTCATTGAATTATCACATCTTGATTTTCACATTCCTCCCAAGCTTCTTATCCAGTCACCCTTTAAGGTAATTAGAAACTTAATAACAATATGTAGCTTTACATATATGCTTTGGAAGAATTTTAGGATCAGCATGAACGTAGCTTCCATCTCTTGGTATCCCAAAACACAAGCAGGCTGTACTGTTTTCATCGGTGGACTAGAAAAATGTCATGGCTCACTCACCATTTTTATGGGTTTAGTAGGCATTCTATTTTCTATATTATGTTTTTATAGATTTAGCAGACATTGCTATGTTCCCTAGTATCCAAGACTTCCTGTCCTAGAAGACAGAAGACTTTATCCCTTTGCAGTAGTTTAAGTTCATCTGAATTCTTTTGACCAGTGACTTAGGAGCAAAAGGAATACAATTGATTTTCTTGCAAAGCATTTATTGTTAGTGTCAGAATTCCTCTCTCCACCCCTACACAGTGTTTGTGCAGGAGGAACTGAGTTGAGATGTCCGTAATGGCTTGGTTCACTGAGGCTCTGAAAGGCATAAAGCCATCCTGAGCAACTGACCCCTAACAATCTTCACATGAATGAGAAATAGCTGTTGTGGTAGGTAACTCATTGACTACTGTTGCCTCACCCAGTAATGTGATAATCAGTTCTAAAGGTCTGAGAACCACAAAAATGTCTGATTTTCTTGAGAGAGTATTTTGAAGATAACTCATGTGGAACTGGATTATGGGAGAGCAACTCTTAGCTAGTAAGGAGGGAGACCAGCCACCCTGTCATGTCTGTACCTAATAGATCTTAATTCACACTCAGAAGATCTGGATGAGGCTGCTAATATATTATTCAATTACAAAATAGAATCAGTATAATTTTCTATGCAAGTAGTTTAAAATTTGGAAAATTCCAAAGGGCTCAGGACATATTATTCAAGATGTTGAATGTGTGTTGTACTAGGAAGGAGATGATGAGTATCCATGAGGGTCATACTCTTTCATTAAAAAACTGTTAGTCCTTCTGTCATTTATGCCCTGCTGCATGCACTTAAAGCCAACTCCTTTTAGTATAATTGTGACTACAGCCACTTCCACTAATGGATTATCTTCTATGGAAACTTGTTCTCAGGACAATCATGCCTCTGTGGGACCCTCCTATTCTCCAGATCCCATACCTTCCACTGTCCTGGCCACACAGGGCTTGTTGTGATCACTGTTTTTTCAGTTGTGCCACTTTCGGGCTGGCCTCAGTGCATGAACGATTTAGGCTACACCACACCCTTCTTTTCCTGAGTAACCTTTCATAGCTTCATTATATTATAACTGGAACCTTTGAGTTCCAGTTGAGTAGAAGGTTAGGGTATCAGAAAGGACATGATGTAGGAGAGTCAGCTGAATGTGTAATGCTACATACAACTGTTCTCGAAGTGTAAGGAAATGATTCACTCTCCCAATGCAACCCTCTCTCCGTCATTTCCAGAAGGATATTCCTCTCTTCCCACTCTTTCTTTCTTTTTTTATTTTTTAAAGAATATAAAATAGTGACAGAATACACAGCATTAGAAAAGATACAAAATTTCACTAAACAAAGTAATAGGAATTCAACCATGTTTGCTATATTGCATGATGTTAACTTCAAATTAATTGTTCAGGTTACCAGATATCAATATGTAAGATTGGTTCACAGGAAAAACAACTAAAAATACAGTAAGAAAATGTGTAAGAAATTCAAAATCCATTTCCCATTCTTGACCTTGTTTGTGAGACCTGCCCTGGATCCTTGTTCCTGAGGACATCTCTGCCATCAAGCTTGGTGTGTTCTCTTCTACTCCAACCATGTACAAAGAGGTCTTGTTCTGTGGTCTTCTGCTCACTTGATAGGCCTGAAAGTTTCCCAGGCTGGCGGAGAATGATAGATGGAGAATGGAATCAGAGTTGGATGGGGACTTCCACTTGGACTCTGTCAAGTTCTGGCTCCTGCTCCTCTTGACATTCAACAAATGACTGTACACCACATCAACACAAACCATGTTTCACGCATCTGGACTTGTGAGGTGTCATCTCCCACACAACTTCATATTCTCAGAAGGAATCCAGCTTGTGGTTGTGTGAAGGAAAAAGAATTTCTAATAAAAATATTTCCTCCACTAATTTCCTTCCTTCAAGGATGCAAGTATGGTTACCTGGCCTTGGCAATGAGAAATGTCCTTGTACCATTCTAAATAGTGCAGCCTACTACAAGAACGAAACCACATTAGATTAAATCAAGTAAAAGAGAAGATAATAGGATCAAAGGGCAAGTTTAGGGATTTATACAGTGGCTGCTAGAGTTTTTATGTTTTTATAAGTAGAAATGCACTCTGAAATAATGATAAAAGATATACACAGTAAATGCATATGGCACTACTACCATTGTTTCTTATCATTATTATTGCACATTGCATATATTTTTATGTACTACACTCATGTATGACTAGCAGCTCAGCAGGTGCGTTTCCACCAACATGACCACAAAATGTGTGAAGAGTGCCTTGTGCTAGTACGATGGCACAATGGCTGTGACATCACAGGGGATAGCAGGACACCATCGTGTCAGCAGTTTGTCCTTAACTAAAATGTCATCATGCGGTGTGTGGAGGCAATCCTACTGAGCATCTCTATAGTTGTAGTAATGGGCAGGACAACACTGGTTCCTGCAGGGGACTCTTAATCTTGTCCTGAATCTTTCAGCGCTTGAATGATCAGCAAAGGATAAGCATTCCATTAGCATCCATTTCTTTTCAAGCTATATTAAAAACAGGTGTGAAATTGGGGGCCCTCCCATTAACTCAGTTGTTTAAGGGCCTGGGTAAGCAAAGCATTCAGGCTCAGGATTCTATAGTTCAATCCCCAGATCCTCATGCCTTTCCAGACCTGCCCTTAAGGCATCCTGAACTGGCCCCCCAAAAAAAAATCCTTCTGAACTTTATGCACCTACAATATTTAAATGACAATACCCATCTCTGACAAAACTGAACAAAAATGGGGATACAAATGAAGGACCATTTTGTATCTGTATATACAAAATAGGATAGATATATAGCTACTTTCTCTTAATTCAATGAGAAGAAAGATTTCTACTAATAGTGTTTGTGGACAGGATATCATGTCTGCATCTTGTACTGTGGATAGCCCTACGAAGACAACAATATGCAATGTACTAATTATTGTGCTACTAATCAGGCTTGAAACTGTCTCATTGCTATTTGTTTCTCAATAAAATTAATATAAAAAAGGAATATTGAAAAAAGGTATGAAATTATTGCTTTCCAACACCTGATAGTCAGGAACATTCTTTGGTAGGACATCTTTCTCATATCCTTGCACAGACTATGGCTTGAAATTTGGGGTAGGAGAAGTTTGTCTTCTGAGCCTATGGTAAGTCTAATAATTTTTAAACACTTATTGTCATGCCTCTTTCATGTAGCCAAAACTAATATGTGTGCGTCTTCATAATTTGCCATTAACTGAAAGTAGTGCATAAAGTTTTTATAAATGTACTTCAATTTGAAGAGAGTCTTAACATTTTTGAGTTTCAGCTAAGACGAGAGGACATTCTCCCACCAACCTGCTTCTGTCTCTGACCGTCATGGGCTAGCCTTAAAGTGTCATTCCTCTTTACCCACTGTTTTGAATTGGAGAATGTACCCCTGAAGGAAAACAATTCTTAATCATTTTATATATTTCCTGTAACACATCTGGCAAGCATCTCTTGTCTACATTTCTTTTTGTGGCTTAACTATTGCAACGAACATTTTAATATTTTTATTTTTCAGGGCATACCAGGGATTGAACTCAGGACCTTGCACTTGCCACGCAGGTGTTTATATATTGATCTATCTCCTGTTCTTTAATGTTTTTAAACCCATCTTAGAACACAGGGGGAATATTTAAGGAATGGGAATTGCAAATGTCATGGGGGTGTAGTTCCTAGCCACAGGCCAATGAGTCACATGCCCTAAGCCTGTCTGGGAGAGAAGTGATGAGTTACGCTGAGGCTTTTAGAGATTAGGGCCCTCTTCCAAGAACACAGGTGGAAGTCTTGCTTTTCACATTTTTTTCCTTTCAACTCTTTGGGATAAACATTTGTTGCACCCTGTGGAGCTAAAACAGGGGAATGGTGCTCAATACTAGTAAGTCTTAGAGTTATTCTTGTCTTGGCTCCCTTTTGGATTCTGGCTGATAGCAGATTGGAATCGGGGGAATAACTTGAGAGCAGTGGTCCTCAGGATATTTTAAATTGTAGTTGTTTGGGGATTTATTGGACTTCAGAGTCTTCTTTAGATAATTCCACTTTTGGAATAAGGGTTGAGTGTTTTTCTTAGTTTTAATTTGATTTCGGACCTTGCTGTCCCTGTGCCTGGTCCACAGGAATGTGGATTTTCACTTTGCTCTCAAGCAGTTAGGGTAAATAATAGGCCAAAATGGCTTGAAACTACAGATTCTCTTGTTTTGAAGTTTTTTCCTTAAGACATGGCTTAGCCTTTTCATTCTTTGCATTCTCTCTCTTTATTACATCCCTTTCATCCCACCCACACCAATTCTTTGCTCCACAGATGCTGTTTAATAGCCTTTCACTTTCTACTGGTCAATTCTTCCTTTTCCAGCACACGTCATCGATTTTAATATGTTGATACTTCCATACAGTCACCATATGTTGGTCCCAAGTTGTCCTTCAGCTTGTTCCTGTATATCTTTCCTCTATTTTCAAAAATATCCATTAGGAGTTGAGACCAAATTTAAATATTTCCTGACTTCCGGACTTTGATGAACTACTCGATGACAATTATGACTCTAAAGCCAAAAGGTGCTGACCTGAACCTGACGTGGCCTTCCCCATCAGCCAGATTATTATTATTTTTTTTTTCTGTTCTGAGAAAGAGATAATTCTTGCAAACAGAGATCATTTTCGCTATGGCACCTACTTTAAGTTTGGGACTTTCTTCTAGTAGTCTCTAATTTTGCTCTACACATTGAATATTGATTTACACAGAGCACATTTATTTGGTACCAAAACTGATGCTAGGTTTTAAAAATACAAAGATGAATAACATGGTTATCTCACCATTGTAACAAATGTCATATGCAACTCTTAAATTCTTTGGCATTCTAACACATGTCATCTGTTTCATGTGAGTTCTCATAAAAGGTATTAGTATTTGCACATTCTGTTTCTTGCATCTTTTACTCCATCCTTTGATTTTTAAGTCTATCTATGTTAATTCATGTAATAGTGTATTAGCTGTGTACTGTTTCATAATGTATATTTGCTTAATTTTGATTGAGAGAAAGTAGACTATTTTCAGACCACAGAACCAACATTGAACATGACCTTTTACAGTGATATGGAAGAACTGCTTGGTGAAATATACCTGCGAGTGGGATTGCTGGACAGAAACGCACCACTGAGTTGCATTTACTAAGTAATTACAGAATAGCTTCTACCCACCAGTAATGGACTATGAGGGGTTTGTTTTCTCTAAAACTTGCTGCATGTACTAATACTTAGTTTTTTTTTTTTTTTGTGACCTACTTAAAGTAGATATCTCATTTTTGTTTTAATTTGCATTCTATAATTAAAAATAAGTTTGAATCTTCTTTTATCTACTTACTGGCATTTCAGTATCTTCTGTAAAGAGCTTGTTTATATATTTTGATAATTTATATATCATTCTTATTAATATGTGGAATTCTCTGCTAAATTCTAGGTACTTTACTTGTGTCAGATTTTGTCAATATCCCTTTTTTAATCTGATTCCTTCTATTCAATACCTTTTCTCAGTCATCTGTTAACTTTTGTTTTTGTCTGTTGTTCAATTGAAAAATTTTTTTTTCCGAGCAGAATAGATTTATTGAGGAAAAGAAAGCTCCTGTCCAAGAGAGGGACAGGAGAGGGGCCCGACTGGGTAGTTCCCCCCTGAAATCTTTAATTATAATGTTACTTAATTCATCTTTTTTGGCCTTATGATTTATGCATTTTAAGTTAATTTTTAAATCTATTTTTCTGCATCCTGAATCATAAAGATATTTCTTTACATATTTTCTTCTTGGCATTGCAGTTTACTGCATTCCTTGAATGTACTCCATTTAAAATTCACAGTCTTGCCATATTATTAATCCACACAGCAAATCACTTTTCCCTTTTCTGTGTGCTAAAGAACACATCTTTTATGTAGATGGGGAAGTTGAGGCTTGGGAATGTAACTTACATGCTGCATAACATAGGTAAGAGAGCTGTGGCTCTCACCTAGGTTTCTTGCCTGAGATTCTGATGCCCTCTCTCTATTTGTAGGGAACTTTCAATCTCCTTGGAAGGCAGAGGCCATGCACTGCTGCGGTTTCATGCCCAGCATCACTGGGGGCAGGGGTGGCACATGCAGTGCTCACTAAGTATTTGTTGGATTGCTGTATTTCCCAGTTTTACTTTCTGTCCTTTTACCCTCTGTCGATTATCATAAAAGTTGTAGAATCACTCCTGAAACAAGCTCTGTTCCAAGAATGCTCCCATCTGATTGGATTTGCCTCAGCATCTGAAGGCTGGAGACCATCCAGGGCTCCCTGCTAGAGAGCTGACTCTAATATTTGACTTGGAGAGTAGTACTTTCATGACTCTCATGGAGCAGACCCAGTCAGTATCCAACAGGAATGTCATAGAGGGTTCAAACTGGGGACACATTAAGATAATCATGTGGACCTGCAGCTTTGGGGACATGGATTTTCACCTCTATCTTGGTGCTGCATCATGGCCATATCCAGAAGGACAAGCTTTCCGATGATCCACTCACAGGCCTGGTGAGTGCTGCTGTCTCCTTATCCAACTGTGCTTTGTTGGAGTGGGTAGTATGGAGGAAATTCAGCTCCCATCTTTGGTTTTCTGCCACGGATGACAATATTTGGATGCCTCTGTGAGTTTTCCAGGTGTTGGCCATGTCTGACCTAACTTTCTGCCAGCTCATAATGCAATGTGGCTCCAGTAGGGAAAGTATCAGCCCATTTCTGAGCCTGTTTGCTCATGTATTTCAGTACAGCCATCAGCATTTGCCTGGAAGATTGCCTTAGAGGTTTTAGTGCTGGTTGGCTATCTAATGGGAAAAACAAAGCTGTCCATGAGAGCAGAATTTAATTTTTATGTTAGTGCTTTGAGCTTTATATTAGTTGGGAGAAGTGTAGGAACAAAAAAGTGAAACAAATAAAAAGTATCAGATCAAGTCTATGTAACTTTGTGAGGTGGAACCTGGCTGCAAACTGTGGCAGTGATGAGAGGACCTTAGGGGTCAAGGTATAGCTAGGAGCTGCGGCTAAGAGGCATGTGAGTCTGGGCTTCATTCTGGGAAGATCTATAAAATCAATTGGAAAAGTACTCAGTCTTCTATGGAGACATACAACACTCCTATGAACACTGACTGTGGTTTCGGTGCTGGACATACAAACTCACACTAGAGATAACCCTTGCCAGTTAGGTATTAGCTGTAATTCCAGATTCAGTAAGTTCATCACTATGGGTACTAGTAACATGGAGATGTGGTACACACATGTTAAGGAACTCAAGTAACTCACAAATTTGCTCAGTTATGTAATAATTACCAAATCGAAGACATGGTTCCAGGCCTTCTCTTTCTGCCATTGTCTCTTCACATCATGGTGAAGCGCCCAGGTGACCTTATCATCAAGAAGCTGCAGGAATAGGTAAAGAATCTCATTCTTTCACTAAGGATTAGACTTGAAGAAAGGATATTGATTCTCTAGGGACACAAATGGAAGAGTTTTGCTGAGTAGGAAACTGATTAGAAAAGTAAGTACAAGTGCAGCAAAGAGCCCATAGCAATAGCTTTCTACCCCTCTTCTTGTCCCTCTCTTACACTCTCCTCTTCCTGGGACAGTATTGGTTTTGCAGTTGGGAGTGGAACTGTGATTAAGCAAACTGAGCAATTTTCAGGATGCTCAGCTGCTAACTTTAGGAAGCCAGGTATACAAATCATAGTGCAAACGAGGCCACTTTATCCTTTGTCTCGTTTGTTTCGAATGTCTATTTTTAAATGACTTCCTCAAAATATTTAGATGCAGATTTAATAGAATAAATACTGTTATCACGTCGACATGCACTATTTCTGTTCAAGAACAAAAACCATCATCCAACCTCAGAGTTGAAAATGATACTTTAAGTAACTAAACATTTGCAACCACAAGTCGAACAAAACACATTATGCTTCATATAGAGCAACTATAATTATGAAAAATATAAGGTTTAACTCACAATTGCCCTTGGTTTGAGGTGGTTTTATTCTTCTGTACTTTTCTGGGATGTCTCTTAGAGATACTTTAATCCAGAAATATGGCTTAGTTTAGTGGTAAGGAGCACAAGCTTTGCAATTTACTTCTTGGGTTCAAATTGTTTCTTTATCAATTAATAACATCTGTGGATAAATTTTACCTCCCTTGTATCTCTGATTCCTGAGGCATAATGACATGATCTGTCTCAGAGGGATACGGTAATGACTAAGAAAGTCCCTGCAAACAGAGAATGCAACAAACTTGTATTCCTCTAGTCTCACCCAAATTCTTTGTAATGCTTTTACTATTTGCAAAATACTGTAGTAACAGAAAATTTAAAGTCAGATATTTCAAGACATTAAGTTTCTGTAACATGCCAAGCATTGCTTCAGCAGAATCTGAGGTATTTACAAGTGGAACACTTTCTTCTCCGTATTGGGTCCTCTGATTCAAAGCAGTTACTACTATCTTCCCTCTCCAGTCAAGCTTAAGAATCTCTAGTCCTTAGCTGATTCTTTGTAACCCAATTCTCCATCAGTGAGGCTCGCTGGGTGCTCATAAAGATCTTTTGGAACTGAGCATCTGTATCTATATGAGTGTGTGCTAAAGAAAAGTGGTCTAATCGGAGGTCATTGTAATCAGAGGTCAGAGAAGAGGGACTCCCCAGTTTTGCCCACTGTGCTGCTTTGCCTAATCTACCTACAAGTTCGATGGAAGGCAGGCCATTGAAGTGGGGAATTCATTGACAGGGGCTTGAGGTTGAGATAATGTAGTGGGACATACTGGATCTTCTACGGAATGTTAGGTTGGTTTTTGAGGATGGTGAGACAGACAGAGAGAGACACACACACACACAGTGAATTGAGGCTTTGTTGTCTGGAACTATTTTTGAATCCTGAGAGGTATAAAGACATAAATTCTGAGTGTAGATGTTTAAAAAGAAAATAAAAAGCAGCAATAAATCACATTGTTCCTCAATCTATTAATTCAACTTAAATACATTTTGTTATCAATTTTGTAATCTGCAGACAGGTAACACATCTAGTTTCTGAGCTTATTTGGATTTCCAGGTGAGTGTGAGAGATTGCAGATAATATGGCACTTCCCTTTGGTGATATACAGGGACCCCAGGGAAGACAGATGGGTCTGCAGTGCCATGAGTAATGCTTGGCATTACATTTCAGGCTTCTAGAAAGATCTATTTTCTCTCACATTTTATTCATCATAATGCACGGTATGTATTTCTTTTTCATAGATAAGTATTTTTGAGAAGTCTCTGTATGAAAATCTTTTCAAGCCTATTTTGATTTTCTGTGGCTCTTTATTTGCAAAATTGCTACATATTAAAAAATATTGCAGTTTTCTCCTCTGCTAATTGATCTACTTAATAAGTATCTACTGATAGCCTATTATGAGTCAGGTGCTGTGGTTGGAACTGGAGATACAACTTCAAATCTCTTTCACGTCTCAACATCCTGAGTTTGAATTTTTATATAATTCTTATTATTTATAGTGCTTATTTCCCTACATGCTATTATGTTCTTCAGTAAAGCAAAAATGACTAACAGTAGTTTTAATTTGAAAAGTAGTAAGTATAAAAATAGCTAATTCCATCACGTGTCCACTCAGGGCTTCCCTTCTCTCTTTTGCCTCTCTCAAATCCTGTTCCTCTGTATACATTTATTTACACACTTATGGCTGGGGTGTGTGTCACTGGCTCAATGAACCAGTGGAATTTCATTTGTTCTTTTAGACTGAATTATCAGTGAATGTTCTCTCCTTTTATCCAATTAGAATAGGAGACAATACAAAAGCATAAAAGAATTATACAATTATTTTAGATGCACCATAAATTAATCCCAATATGTATTTAGCACTATATATGTTACTCAGCTTTTTCTCCACTAGTTAAGACTTTTTTATTCCTTCTCAATAAAATTCCCCTTTATTGAAAAACGTAACTCAAGGTATAATTTACTAAATCATTTAATTTTCTCTTCTTGATGCAAGGCCAGGGATTTAAATCTGTGGATGATTCCTTTTCTTGCATTTAAGAAGATAAAATCATTTAGGAAGAACCTACTGGGTCATACATTATGGGCCTGTTGTGGTCTTGAGGTTGTGGCCTTCATTTGAACTCATGAAGAGTGTCTGGTCATGTTTTTAACCTTTCACTCTAAACAAAAAGTTAATTTGGGGTGGAGTTCAGAGAAGATTATTTAGTTCTTTTTAAAGAATGTCTTTGTGAATCAACATTTCAGTGTTTCAGAGGTTCTTAATTAATCCCATCACATGAAGGGACAGGATAAGTTATTTTTACAGGGCTTTTAACTAGTTACTGATGTAATTTGTTATGCATTGTTTACCAGCTGATCCCTAAATTACTCTGATATTTGACATTTTCTTTAAATAAAGGAAGACACTTTGAACTCATACATTAAATGCATTATTTTTTAAAGAAAGAACTGCTAATACGTTTTTACACTTAATTTGCTATTTTCAATTCATATTTGCTACAGTTTCAAAAGAATTGAGAGGAAAATACATACAGCAACCTAAAATGATATGTATTCTTGGTATCTTCCTCATTCCTGGACATATATTTACAGCTAGTTTTAACATTATGTGACACTCTTCAAAACCGTAAAGCCCAAGTGCTAAGATTTAATGAAATAGATCCTTGTTCTTAGTATCATTTCTATATCTGGAAAAATAGTTTGATATTCTTTAAATGAGTTTAAGATAGTTAGCTAACATATTGGAGACAATTAGTTTGTGAAGTTAAGGATGATCACGGGGGATGCTGAGAAGGGACGAGTGGTGCTGTTATCTGTGCGTGTGACGTACACCCTGCTACGCCCTCTTTCGCTTTTCCTCAGGTGGTGCTACGCTGCATCAGACCAGCTTCTGGTATTATAATATGTGAGGTGCATGACATTATTTTTTTTTAAAGCCTCATTTAGCTCACTAATATGAAAGTGAATGCCTAAGATCAGTCCTTTTCGTTTGGCCTCTGGTAGGGGCGTAACGGCAGGTGGCATCATGGTGGTGGCGAGAGAGCAGAAGCCAGCGGGTGATGCAGGGCCAGGCTTGCCTGTATCTCTCTCTTACAGGAGCTCAGGAGTCCCATGAGAGCTCCTCGAGTCCTTTCCACGACCTGGCTTCCTCAGAGACCTGACCTCCTTCTCTAGGGCCCTCCCTCTTGCAGGTCCCAGCATCATTCCACGTGACCATAGCGGGGAGCACAGGACGTGACCCTTCGGGGACACATGCCAATCAGACTCAAGCTGTAGCACACAAGAATTAAGCATGGAGACAGGCTGTCGCACATTTCCACTCCCGTACTCTGCTGAACAAGTAGGAATGATTCAAGGCAGGGCCTGAGGTGTCTGCATATTAATACTTCTCCAGCATGCTTTGCTTTTGCTGTAGTCACGAAGTTCACACTGTGTGCGAGCCTCCGGAAGCCCCAGCTCTGGCCCTGTTCACTTTCTCTTCGATGACTCCCGTGCTCTGTGCTGCTCTGGTGCTGTGAACGCTTCTCTCCAAGGAGCTGTTAAAGTGTAGAGGCAAAAGAAGCTTGAAAATGAAGGAGCTCATGTGGGAACGCACCTCGGGACTGGTGATGAGGCGTGCACAGGAATGCCTTTTGGGAGTCAGCCTTTGCTGCCCTTGGAAACGAGCAAGTTAAAAACAACCCAGGAAAAGCTGGGAATGGTTGGTTTTGTACAGATACTGTGCGTGGGGCGCATAGTAAGGGCGGTGATGGGGCTGTGGGAACCGATTCCTCTTAATAGCTTGTCCTGCGTGTGTTACAGTTATGCAAACTGCTCTTGCATATCATGAAAGTGTAAACAACTCATGAGGGAATGTATTTTAACTTCTATTTTTTTAAGTTTTTTTTTTTTTGTGTGTGTGTCTGTGTGCAGGTCTCACTATGCAGCTTGGACTCATAGCCATCCTCCTGATTTCTGCCTCCCTAGTGCTGGGATTACAGGCATGAGCCACCATGCCTGGACTCCATCGCCAGCTCAGCGGGCCCAGGGCTGGGGATGGTACAGCGCACAGTGCCAGGGATTGAACCTTGGCCCCTGCACTTACTTAAGTAAGCGCTTAGTCCACTGAACTATACTGTAGGCCTTTAACTTCTATTTAATAAGTTCAAAATTGCAACTCAGTCATATTGGTTATATGCTTTATCCATGCAGGACACTTTCACCTCCGTAAGCTTCCATATGCTATTAAGGTTTGTTATTCACAATGGGTTTAAGACTTGTCTGTAGGAGGCTACTGCAGTTTGACTAGGTAAGGGCTTCCTCGGCCTGTTTTTATTCTACTTTTATTAGAAAAGCTTGTAAGATAATTGATAAACTGGCCCATCCTGGATTCTGTGAAACTAATGCTTCTTTATAAGCTGGTCTATAAAGTAACCTAGGAAACCTTTCTATTCCTTCTGAATAATGCCCTGTGTGTTATGAACATTTTTCATTCACAAGAGGCTCATGGATATCTGGCACCCATATTCATCAGGGTTTGCAGAAACACAATATGTCTGCATGAATGCAGGGTTGTCCACAGAAGCACAATATGTGCACACAATGTATGTGTATATGATCTATACATAACATATTATATATCGTCATGCACACATTTTATTGATAACATATAAAATATAAGATTTATATAAAATATCTGTGTTATATATACAGGGTGATCAAAATGCATGGTGAATGTTTAAATTTTAAAAGGTTTTACAATAAGAGACCTATTGCCAAAAACTTCCCTCAAAATCTTTGCCTCACTCTGGACACACTGATCCTATCATTCTCACCACTTTCTGAAGCCATTTTTGCAGTCTTTTTTCATTAGTGTCTTTAGGAAACATGTTTAAAAAAATGGTGAATGCTGCTGAGCACCATTTCAATGGCAAGAAGACTTACAAAGCACAACCATGAGTCTGCCTATTTTATTCACTAGATCTGACACTGGAACTCTTGGCTCTTCCCTAACTTCAGAATGACTATGAAAGGCCAATGTTCTGAATCTGTTCAGGAAATCAAAGTTGCCAGAACTGTGCGATGAAAGATACTCATAAAAGAGGATTTCCAGAATGGTTTCAAAGAGTAGCAAGAGTGACAGAACAAGTATGTTCTAAGTGAGGGGGGATATTTTGAAAAGGACTGATATAAGTATGTCTTTTACTGTCATAAATTATTTTTAGTTTAAGCAGTCACTGTATTTTTACATCTCACCTCATACATAAATATATAAAAGATGCATTGGCGCAATTGGCTCGTGGGTTGTGCAGGCTGAGAAGGCTCACTCCCTGAAGCTGGAGGCCCAGGAATGCTGGGGTGCTGAGAACAGAGGAAGTCAGTGAGGAAATCTCAGTCTGAGGAGCAAGGGAGAGGATATAAAATGTCCTAGACCCAGGAGTAGGGAAGAAAAGAAAATGGTGAATTCCTCTTTTCTGTGCTTTTGCTTTTGTTACACCATCAAAAGGCTGAGCAAGGCCCCATCCATTGTAAAATGCAACTTACTTTCTGGAATTTACTTGCATGATACTAATCACACCTGGAAACAACCTGTCAGACACACCAGAAGTGGTATGGTTTCTGGTGACTGCCTGGTCCAGTCAGCTCCACCTTCTGTCAGAGAGAAGGAGGTGTCCCTTGGAGTTGTCCGGAGCTCAACCCCTGTACCACAAAATCAATCAATCAATCATCAATCAATCAAGCAAGCAAGCAAGCATGATGGCCCACGCCTATAATCCCATCACTGGGGAAGTTGAGATGGGCGGTCATTGTGAGTCTGTGCTGCATAGTGAGACCCTATACCAAATAAACAAATGATTTAAAAAAAATAAAGCAAATAAAACATGAGTGCATTGTTTTGCTAATTCTGACCCATCAGCATGTTGGCATAGGATGAGTAGCTTTCCTCACAGGTTACCAGTGGTGCGCCTCGTCAGGAGGGAAGCTCCTGTGTGGAAGCTGCAGCTCTGCTACTGCTTCTTCATCTTATACTTCGATAAAAATCTTCAGCCTCTGAGAGAAGCTGGTTACTGCACGTGTAACCTGGGCATATTTTTCTTGACAGTTAATGAAAGTTCTCCTCCTTTTCTTAGCAGATGCGATGGTAATTTCTCTAGTGTATTTCCACTGAGTTTCATCGATGGGGGCTTCTCGTGGGTCACTATGAATATTTCATTTGCAGCCACTCCACAGCAATCAGAAAAGTTGAGTCTCATACAGAAGGAAATTTTGTTTGAAAAAATCACAAATAACAATTTTAAAACAAATTATGCACCTGTTTTAAGACAAATAATTTGATTTTTTATTTATATTTATGAGTAATAATTGTTTTGTTTTGCAACAGGGTTTCACTGTATAGTACAGGCTGGCCTCAAACTCACATATTCAGCTGAGGCTGGTCTTGAACTCATAGTGATCCTCCTGCCTCAGCCTCCCCAGTGCTCAGATTATAGGCAGGTGCCACTGTGACCACTGTTCTGAGTAATAATTACAGAAATAGGTCTGGTCAGCTCATCAGATGGCACCTTTATGGTAACGAGGACTATAGTACAGAGTGACACTTGACGTTGCCAAAGTGAAGTCTGCGTCCAGCAGGCAGGCATTCTTCTGCTGAAGCCTTCATATTTTGTTTATTTCGATATGGAAGAATTAAGTGTTTCCAAGATACGAGTTTCAGGAAATAGGCTAAGGGACATCTACTCTTTGCTTTGCCTTAAAGCAATAGTTTCGAACATTAATTTCTTTTCAAGCTGTAGGACTGGCACTGCCTACTGGCTGGCCTTCATAACTTGGCCTGAGACTGCTGAGATTTCTTTCAATCAGCGTAGTATGAAAAATCGTGTTCTTTGGAATTTTCTGCATGGAACTCTTTCTTCTCTCTTTAGCTTTGTCTTTGTTCATTGTTCATAAAGCTATAATTGCTGTTTTATTTGTATAATACTGTATATCTCTCATTTGTAGCAGCTAGCATTGGTGAAATTCTACCTTCATTTGTAGTATTTTTATCTATATATTTTTAACCATGACAGAAGAGCATATACAATTTTTGTTCTTATGTCCCCAGCAACTAACATATGAATTCTAGAATTACATACATACAAGTATATTCACTTAAGGGATGTATCAATTACTCCATGTAACAATCCATTCCTATTTTCTCTCTAGTCATAACTATTCCCACATCCTCTTTACTAGCAATGTGCTCATCCAAATAGTCCTATTCCATTGTGTCACTGGGATTACCAAGGGTGTTATTGCTGAATCAGCATTGGGTCTGATGTAAGCTTCTTCTATGCAGCTGCTCATCCTGGCTCCTCTTGGTCCAGGGACAAGTGAATTGCCAGGACTGGTTATCTTCATTCCCCAGCCCCACCATGGACACAGTAACTGCGATAGGCATTCCCTTCGACAGCTGAGTAATGAGGGGCTCACCCAAGGGGCATGGGCTGTTCTCAGATCTGTTACTCGAGGTACAGGTCAGCTTTTGGATTAGGGTTCAGAAACATTCCTTTCAAGCGGTGCCTTATGCTGCTGTGCTTTTCCCTTGCTTCCACTAAAGGCTCTTGGCTCTGCTTACTGAACCGCTTTCCTGTGTTAAGAAATTGTTTACGTTTGTAGCTGAAGTAGCCTTTTTACCATAGAAGGTTGAGAACCTAGTAGCTGCATAACATTAAACGTGTGTGTCTGATTTATTTTATGTAACATTGTGGTTTGAAAGTGCACCTGTCTTCCTACAAATGACTCAAGGTTATCCTTCTTTCTTTAGTTTTCTCTTTTGTTTTTCCTTATGTATTATTACTATAGTATTTCCTTATGTGTTAATACCACATTTTCTTTATCCATTCATCTGTTAATGGATATACAGGCCATTTTCAAGATTAAGCAATTATGATTGTGCTTCTATAAACATGGGCTCTGGCCCCAGTGACACAATAGAATAGGACTCTTTGGATGAGTACATTACTAGTAGAGAGGATGTAAATAGTTATGTCTAGGGAGAGAATAGGAATGGATTGCTACACGGGAGTAATTGATACACCCCTTAAGTGAATATACTTGTACGTATGTAATTCCAGAATTCATATATTAGTTGCTGGGGACATAAGAAGAAAATGTGTGTGTGTGTGTGTGTGTGTGTGTGTGTAATATGGTATCTTTATTTATTTTCTGTATTCTATGGAAGGGTCTACAGGTACTCAGGGTGTCACTATAGATTGGACTCATAGTGATTCTCCTGTTTGCAGCTTCCCAAGTGCTGGGATTAGAGGCATGTGCCACCACGCCTAGTTTCACTTGACATCTCAGCATGCCCCAGGGGTGGGACTGGCATGGCAGGCCCAGGGTTTGAACCCCTGGCCCCTGTGCCTGCTTGCAGGTGCTTTAATCCATTGAACCATTTGGCCAGCCCAATATGGTATCTTTAATCATTAGGGCAAACTATCTAGAAGGCAATAGAACTTCTATTTTTTTTTTTTTTTTTTTTTCAGAACTGGGGATTGAACTCAGGCCCTTGCACTTGCCACGGAAGTGCTTATTACACTGAGCCATCTCCCCTAACCCTAGTTTTATTTTATTTTATTTTATTTTATTTTATTTTATTTTATTTTGTGGAACCTCCATACTGACTTCTACACAGTGAGTGCTGGTTTGCATTCCCACGAATAATATGGAAAGGTTCCCCGCCCATCAGCCTTGCCAGTATTTGTTATTATTTGATTTCTTTTTTAAATGTATTTGGTTGTTACAGGGTTTCACTACACAGCTCAGACTCATAGTGATCCTCCTGTCTTTAGCCTTCCCAGTGCTGGGATTACAAGCGTGTTCCACCACACCTGCTCTTGGTTGCCAGCTAAGCATGCCTCTGGATGGGGCCAGCATGGCATATGGCACCAGGAATTGAACCACGGTCCCTGTGATTGCCTAAGCAGGCGCTTTAGTCTGCTGAGCTATCTCACTGGCCCGTTATTTGATTTCTTGGTGATGGCTCTTCTTCTGGAAGAGAGAGTATCTTGATTTTGTTTCTGTTTACATTTCTCTCATGGCCAGAGATGTGCAGTTTTTCTTGTATTCATTGACCATTCATGCTACTTCTACCAAGAAGTGCCAATTCATTCAGTTGCCCATTTTCTGATCATGTCTTTTATTTGCAGAAAGCTAGCGTTTGTGTTCTTTATATTTTCTAGATATCAGTTCTTTGTCTAAGGCGTAGCTTGCATTTTTTTCTACTTGTGCTTTCTGTAGGTTGCCTTTTCAATGTCTTTGTTGTTTTCTTCATGTGCAGAAATTTTAATTTGATATAGTCCCGCTTGATTTTGAAGGAGTTTTTTTTTTTTTTTTTTTTTTTTTTTTTTTTTTTTTTTTTTTTTTTTTTTTTTTTTTTTTTTTTTTTTTTTTTTTTTTTTTTTTTTTTTTTTTTTTTTTTTTTTTTTTGTGCAACTGGTCCTCTGTTTAGTGAATTTAAGAATTTTATCTATTTCATGTTACATGTTTTTGTTTTAATATTTAGATATTTAAACCATTTTGATTTAAGTTTAGTACATGGTGAAAGTTACAAATCTTTTCAAAGATCTGCAGGTCAATAGCCAGTTTTCCTAGAACCATTATAAGGAGGGTATCTTTTCTCATGATAGGTTTTTTGAACCAAAAACTATGACTAGATCAAATATATCTGGGTTGTTTCAACAGTCTCTAATCTTTTCTTTTTTTATGCACAACTTAATTATTCATGAAAAACATTGGCAAGCTCACATTCTGTCTGAAGTTCCCTTTACCCAAATTAACAAGTCTTTTCTGTGTAAAGTTACTACAGATGGTAGTTTTTCAAATTGTTCCATATTTCTGTGCTATGGGGGACCAGTTTCTGCTAGCAGTTCTCTTTGTCTCTGTCTCTGTCCCTCTATCTTTTTTCTCTTTTGTTATGCTTTATGTATAAATGGCCCCCCAAAGCCCCCGAAGGTGGCTGAATATAGAGCTTGTGACTCATTCATGGTCTAATGCTAGGACTAAGGGTGTGAATGCTACACTCACCCTAAGGTAGGTAGCCTGCATGCAGAATAAGGGACAGAAGGAGGCTTGTCCCTTCTCACTCTTCCTTGTTGCTTTTGATGTACTCCCCTACCATCAATTCTTGCCCCTTTGTCCTATGTCACCTTCCCTTGGAATTAGCTGACTATGAACTGAACCCTTTACAAACTGTGAGCTAAGTAAAACTCTCCTCTCTTAACTTTGAGCATTGGGTAATTTGTCTCTGCAATGAGATAAGTAACTAAGACATCTCTCCTCTCTTCTCTCATCTTCCCTCCTGCCTCCAGCTGCACTTTCTCCCCTCTACTTTTTTTCATATGTGTGTGGCATCTCATCCTCAAGAATTTGAATTTGGCTACTTCACATGTACCTGACAGCAAATGCAGAATCCACAATGCCTCTTGTGGTAAGCACTCAGGTGTACAAAGTAACTTCCACCCCAATCTGTCTAAAGCAAACTATAAGCCTCCTTAAATTTAGGGAGACAAAAGTAAACTCTACACTTTGAAGGAGCAAGAAAGTCACATTGCCGGGCGTGGTGGCGCATGCCTGTAATCCCAGCACTCGGGAGGCTGAGGCAGGAGGATTGTTGTGAGTTCGAGACCAGCCTGAGCTACAAAGTGAGCTTAAAGCCAGCCTGAACTGCATAGCGAGACCCTGTCTCAAAAAGACAAAAAAAAAAAAAAAAAAAAAGAAAGTCACATTGCAAGGGCAAATGTGGACAGGGATGGGCGGGCATTTTATACCCACTGGGATTAGTCAGTGAAGCAGATTGAAGGAACATGTTGTGAACTATAGCAGGAGTTAGACCAGGCATATGCCGAAGAGATTGCAGAATGATCAACAATTATAAAGAGGTAGAGAATCAGAGGAGAAGGAGTGAGCCCATCACCCTGAAATGTGGGTGTAACACAAGTTCCATTTTACAGGAAAATCAGAGGGCAAATACATTCAGCTCCTGAAGGAGTTGTGAAGAGGAACTTGTGGGAACATCCTTGGGAAATGTTGACTCTTGGGCTTATCACTTCATGTCTACATGGATGTGGGGTCCCCCTGCCTAGTAGCATCTTTAGCCTAGATCAAATGCTGTACTCAGCACAGATGAGAATAGGAATGGCAGGGATTCTGCTGAGCAGCTCTGTGTACATCTCACTATGGCTGCAATGCACCATCAATGATGATTGTTCATGAACCTTCCTGGTGTCACCTGTGCTACCTATGTCTAGTGATCACTATTCCTTTGCATCCCTAGGGGGAGACTGGGCAGAAGGCATGTGGGACATATTAGATGGACACATGCAATGATTTGGTATAGACAATGCCTAGAAGCTTGCTTCTCTGCATGGAAATGCAGTAGCCTAGAAAGAGGTCACTGATGGGTACCGCCCCAAGAAGGATAAGGTCTTTCTCATGGGGTGTGAGTTAGTTCTCCTGAGACAGAGTTGCTGTAGAAACATAAACCGGACTCCTGCTCCTCTCCTTCTCTCTTATTTTGTGACATGGCCCCTCCCCATTGAATATCCTCCAACGAATGTGAAGCTGTCTGGTTTGAGACCTTCCCTGTAGCTGAGCAGCTTCCAGCACATGCTTTTGAGCATCCAGCACTGTGACCTAAATGAACTTCTTTGCTGCACTCTAATAGTAAGGCACTTTGTCCTGATAGTAAGGAATGGACTACTGCACTATACCTTCCTGTAGCTAGCTGTAGTAGAGGCCATTGCTCTAGCAACTGTCAGGAAGCAAACTTGGGAAGCAGAAGGTTCCCAGATACCTGGATAGGTCTGCAAGAGGGAGTTTCTTCAGGCCCAAGGAAACATGGTAATCAACAGCACATCTCCAAAGTGTAGCAGGTCACTTACTGTAGTAGAAAGAGCCACTGCAGAAAAAAGGAAACATTTTGTGCTTTAGTTCCTTTAATTTAATAGCACTGTTCTACCTGCTGTTGAACAAGAGGCCCTGCATTTTCTTTTTGGACAGAATTCTAGGGTATGTTGCTAACTGGAGCCTGTTAGTAGATAAGTCATCCCTACTTTGGGTGTGATTCAAACCTAGAACTCTATCAGGAAGAAGATGTGTAGCTCTTCGCATATCTAAGCTGGTGCTCAGTGGAGCTATGTAGAGAAGCAGGTTCTTTCAAGCCATGGCATCAGTGTGTGTGGACTGCTGACTGTGTATCTAACAATCCAAAGGCAGAGGGACATGTACACAAGGAGGCCTATGGAAACTTGTTCTGCTGAAATAAATTCCTGTTTATTACTAGCTGTTCAAAGGTAGAATTTGACAGACAACCTACACATTGTTAGAAGTGTCTTCTTTTATCAATATAGCAATTGGCCATTTCAGTTTGAAGGCAATTGGACAAATAGAAGGATACTATTTTTCTTCTAGAACTGTGACCCTGCTGAGTAGAGACTCTGAAACATGTGCTACTTACCATTGGACCACACCAGATGGTCATGACACCCAGCCACAGGGGACTTGCATTTCTTCTTCTATCTCCTTGGTAACTTTTGCTTCAAGGCACTCCCAGTGAGACTGTAGGGTCTATAACTCTTTGACAGTTTTTAAATTTCAGTTGTTGCTGGAAGCGCTGACTGAAATTAGGCATTTTTACCTCATTTGTGGTTGTTCTATTCACCCATCTGTGTGTATAGATAGAGGGTCCCCACAATAAGGTTTCCTAGTGCTGGGTGTGAGTGCTAGCTTTGGCCAATGCCTCTTACAACTGATTGGTATGAATGCCTGGTGACCTTTAGGTCCCTGCTCCTCACTGAGGAGGAGAAGACGAAAGACAAAAACAAATACACAGACTTTTTGGCTAAAATGTTTTTGGAATACTGCAGTGCTTAATAATTCAAATAGACCTCAGGCCTCTTCTTCCCATAGGAAAAAAATTACTTTAATATTTATTTAAGTGACATTCTTGTAGTCTGTCAGGAAATGCTTAATACTACGTTGTGTAATTTCTAGAAAAAGTAAACATTTGATTTCGTGGAGTACTTAAAGCCCCCTGGAACACTCTATAAAGTCATTATTTAAACCATCTTGGTTTAAAAATGTCATTTTTACTGACTTTCACCTGATGTGTGGGGCAGAGGCAATGCACTAAGTGTATCCAATGAAATTTTGAAAAAACTAAGTGTTGAATGGAATGGAAATGTTACCCCCAGATATCCTGATTCCTCAACCATTTGCCTTACTTTTTTCATTATATAAAAGCATTTAAAAGGAATTGGACCCAAGGTCCTGAGTTCAATCCCAGGTACCACAAAGATAAATAAATTAATAAATTAATAAAAATAATTTAATAAAAAAGGAATCGGACCCTGAAGTCTAAATAAATGCAATTATAAGTCTCTTTTCTAACATTCATATTCATATTCATTGCAGTTGTAACATATGGGTTTATGTTAAACCCTCCATATGTTTCTTATTTCATAATTCAAATAGCATACTTATTTGTAAATGGCTCTAGAGGAGAAGTCAAGCAATATTTTAGCCTTCTAGCCAATTATGGTTTCAACAACATTTAAAATAACCACCTTCTCCTTGTTGGTTAAGTAATTCTTTTAAGAAGTCCTGATTATTAAGAGAACAGCCTTGAAATAGCATGGAGGGCAGTGGAAAGGCAACCAGCGGCGGGTTCCCAGCAGCCTCCCTTGCCCACACACAGCTCGGCACACTAGGAGGGTCTCCCCTTCTGCGTGCAGATGTCATCCCGCAACAGGCCTGTGTCCTGGGCTTTCTCTCATGCTGTGGTCACTCAATCAAGGTTTAGGAGGTGGGTGATCAAACAGTGATTGAATTATTTTCATGGCATGACAAGGAGGCCTTGAGTTTTGCTGTTTTCCTTATTTCCCCTCACAAGCAACACCTTCTGGGGTGTGTTATTCCTGTCATCAAGTGGATGAAGTGGCATTCTGACAGTGAAATTGGCTTCCTGCTACATAGCTGGCAAATGGTTAGTGACATTTAAACCCAGTCCCAGCTGAAGCTAACACATGATGGAGGCAGAAATGCTAAAAAGCCTTTGCAAGAGCATTCTTAAGTGTTGTTTATAATTTCTTTCTTTCTTTGTTTTTCTTTCTTTTTTTTTTTTTTTTTTGTTTTTGTATTGTAGGAAAGGGTCTACAGGGTGTTCTGGGTCTCACTATACATCAGACTCATAGCGATCTGCCTGTTTACAGTCTCGCAAGAGCTGAGATTACAGGTGCGCACCACCACGCCCAATCTCAATGCCATCTCAGTGCACCCCAGGGGTGGGGTCCAGCACAGCAGGCCTGGGGATCAAACTCCCAGACCCTGTGCCTGCTTGTAGGCACTTTAATCCGCTGAGCTATTTGGCTGGCCCATCATCTTGAAGGCCAGCACAAGCAAAACATAATCATATCAAATGACGCCACTACTGCTGGTAGCGTGTGACATGTGACGCTTCACCACAGTTTGGGAGTGGTTATCTCAGGGTGGCAGCACACGCTGAGCAGATCACTAGGCAGGGCCTGAGT
>PVKA01033752.1:0-14626 GCA_004027165.1 Ctenomys sociabilis | reverse complement strand
AGCCCTGGGTCGCTCTCTTGGTTCCAGGAAGCCATCTTCGTGGCTGGACCTAGAGCCCCTTGACTCCCCGATGATTAAAAATATAATTTAGTGTCCTCATTTTCGCCGTGGGCTGCATGGAAAGTGGTAGATTGGAATCAACTTGATGGGATTCCAATAACGTAACTTTGGGATTACAAATATTAGTTTTTTGGACTGAGACGAGGACCAGGAAGTGTCTCCAACATATAAGAATATCACATTGAACCACACACACACACATATATATATAGACACACACACACACACACACACATATATACGTATATATATGTATATATTTTTGGGGGGGCTTGGCATGCACAAGGCCCAAAGATTTTTTTGAGTATAGTAGACTATACTTTCTTTCTTTTTGTTTGTACTTTTTATTATTATTTTTAAAGAATACAAAATAGTGATAGAAGAAAGCAGCATTATATATAAGATTTCACTAAACAAAGTGATAGGAATCCAACAATGGTTGCTGTATTACATGATGCTAAGTGCAAATTAGTTTTTCAGATTACCAAGTATAAATGTATAAGTTTTGTTTAAAAAAAAAACAATTAAGAATTTATAAGAAATTCAAGAAAGGAAAAAAATCCTAGTACAAACAAAAATTGTAAGCATTAACTGCTCCTTTCTTTCATTTTTTATATTCATATAATTAGAATTCTCAAAGTAGAAAGGAGTAGGCAATAAATATTTAAAGATTTAAAATTTCTGAATTTAGTTCAACTTATAATACCATATTTCCAAGAAAAGTGAACCTTTTGCACAAGAAATTTAAATAAAATAAGACCAAGATACACAAAAATGAAATTGTCCAAAAGTTATTATAAAGAAAAAAATGATTAAAGCATATATATAAAAATATTAGCTATGGAATAAGAAAATTAAATAGTATCATATTCCACATTAGAAAGAAAAAAAAAAGGACCAAGTGTGTAAGAAACTAGACTAATTAAAGTACTAAAAGGGAAAAAAAAAATCTATCCTCTTTGAATTTTATACTTAGCAGACATACCTCTGAAAACTAAAAGTAAAATATTTTCTAGTTATACAAACATGAAATATTTTAATACCTCCAGACGTGGCATATAGGAAATAACAAAGAGCATAATTCAAAAGGCATGCAAAGTTGAAGTATGCTCCTGGATGAACAATAAAGAGCTTTCAAAGTGATAGTTATGCAGGACAATATAAATATATTAGATGAACCCTTATTTAAGCGGTCATTGAAGATGTCTATGAAACAGTACCAATCTTATGTCAGGTTATACACGTATTTTTTTTCACATATGTGTGTGTGTGTATAAAGGACAGGGAAGAAGTAATACAAAGTCAACAGAAAATAGAAATATACTTTTTAAAGTTTCTAATACTAGGAGAAGATATCATACAATGTCTTTTAGATAAATTGTAATTCAAAGATATAGTATAAATCTTAAAACAAAAATTAAGATTAAGCAATATTCAGAAAATTAAATACTAATTAATTAAAAATTAAATGTTTCAAAACAATTGAACTAAGAAAAAGTTTTCATGATAGCAAAGAAGTACTAAGAATAAAACACAAGATAAATACTGGAATGACAAATAAATGACCATCATTTCTGACAGTTTGGGGATAGGATATCACAAAAAGTTCTAGTGTGTTGTGGACATGGATAATGACCATGACGCTTACTGGTGGCCAGGTGTCACTTGTGGACTGAGCTACTGCTGTTTCCTTGAAATCCACCCTGTATATCCATATGGAATCATGACCCATACGGTGCAAGAGAAGTTTAGAGTGTGCTGATGGAAATATTTTGCTGCTGTACACAAAAGAATAACTGAAAGACTACTATTGTATACCTCTTATTCTCCTGTGTTTAATTGTTTGCCCTATTTGGTGGGTTCTTTCCATTCTTGTTCATGGGGTTGTGATCATTTTGCTCCTTGTCTAGAACATCATTTAGTAATCTTTGTAGGCTTGGCTTTGTCATCATGAAATTCTTAAGTTGTTCTTAGTCATGGAAGTATTTTACTTCTCCATTATACTTGAAAGAGAGTTTTGCAGAGTATATCAGTTGGAATTTGTTTTCTTGCAAGACATGAAGTACTTTGCTCCATGCTCTTCTTGACTTGCTGGTTTGTGAAGAGAAATCTGCTATTATTTTGATGGGTTTTCCTTTAAATGTGATGTTTCTTTTCTTTAGCGGCTTTTAGTATATTGTTCCTGTGATGAATTTCTGGGACCTTGATTATTATATATCTGGGAGTGGTTTTAATTGGGTTGATGTTATTTTGAGTTCTATATGCTTTGGTTACTGAATGTCAGGTTGTTGCCCCATATTTGGGAAGTTTTCTGCTATTCTGCTCATATTCTTTTTATATCATTTGTATTGACTCCTTCCTTCTCATTGATGCCTATTAGTCTCATATCTTTGCATCATCTTACAGGTGTTGAATTATTTTTTCCTGCATCCTAGTTGTTTTTAAGAGATCTTTGCTTAGTTTTTCACTAGCTGCAATGGTGTCTTTAAGGTCAGAAAATCTATTTTCACTTTCACTCAAACGGATTTACCAGCTTGTGATTGAGGTTTTAATTTCCTGTATATCACCTTCAATCTGTTTTATATATTCTATTTCTTTCCTATATTGCTTATTTAGGGGATCCATCATTTTTATATTCTGCTCTATTTTTTTATCAGTGTATTCTTTAGAAGCACTTAGTACTTCTTTGACAATAGTTATCACTACTTTTTTTACTTCAGAAATTATTTCTGATCTGATCTCTTCTATACCTTTCTGCAGTTGTTTTCTTTTACTTCCAGTGCTATTATTTCAGAGTTTTCAGGTGTGTGATTTCCAATTTCCTCTATGCTAGTATCATCTGCATTTGTATTCGATGGACTTGGCGCCTGAGACTGCTTTTTGTTCCTTCTCTTTGTCATTTTGTATACCACTGACTTTTGCTCTTTGGTGTAGAGCTTAGATAGAGTTATTACCTTAGCACCAGGTCCAGATCTATGAAGTTCAGACTCCTCCAGGTGGGTATGGCTTGAGTCTGGTTGCTATGCTACACTTCTTCTTGCTGCAGCCTTGCAGGTGAACCTTTTGTGTCACTCTGGCAAGATGTTCTGCTCCTGAATCAGCTGGGTGGGTCTTGCCTCTAGCCTCTTTGCAGGGAGTTCTGCTGATGGGTTCCACGCTGGGCCTACACTCTGGGTTGATTCAGGATCCGGCGGCTCAAGGTGGTCTCACTCACAGCCAGGCCGGCACTGTAGGGATTCAGGATCCGGTGGCCCAGGCAGGCTTACAGGCCAGGCCCACACTCTGGGTTCCTTCAGGACACAGTGGCCTTAGGGTGTCTCACCTCAAATTTGATATGTTCTGCTGCAAGTGATAAATCTCCAGCACTGAATGAATGAATGGATGAATGAATGAGTGGATCAGGGGTATTCAGTTTTCTACCATGAATTATTTTGTGTATGATGTCATCTGAGGAGGGTTTCTGACCCCTTTGATCATCCAAAATAAGCCATTTTCTAGCCCATTTTGCTTTATTTATTTTTTGTGGTGTTTGAGATTGAACACAGGGCTTCATACATGCTAGGCAAGTACTGTACCGCTGACTAGATTCCCCTACTCCACTTTAATATTTTAAAGTGTGTGTGTGTGTACAGATATAAATTCCTGTCTGTATATCTTACACATACACACCCCTTAGTTGACATATTGCAGATTGCCAAATTAATTATATGAGAAAAATCTTTCCTTTTTTTCCTCTTAAACAATTGAGTTCAAGTCCCTTTGATATATGTTGTCTTTTACCCTTTCTATGCCTTAGGCAGAGATACTGCTTGCCTAGTTAGCAGAGGATTCATAATCCACACCAAGATTGTTTTTGCTTAAGATACTACATAAACTCATTTATACTATAGCACATCCCCTTTTCAATAATGACAGTGATCCTGTTATACCTAAAAGCAAGCATAAATGCACAGCATTAAGGAAGAGAAGAAACTAAAATCAGAACAAAGAGTACCCTTGGCTGTGCTGTGGTGTTGGCTCTAAGTGGCCTTGCAGAATACCTTCAAACAAGGTCCCTCTTTGCCATTACAAGAGGCAAGCATCATAAATCTGGATAAGCATGGGCAGAATAAGGTCACCATGAGACTTATAATACCAAGGACCCTTTTCTTGGTTCCAGGTTTGTGTTCAACTAGTCTGCTTTCCATCTGGAGAAGATTGAGGTACTCAATCTTCCAGTTGCCTTGATTTCTGACAGCATATCAGACTGTAAGCCCCACTTTTTTTTGCCTTCTGTTGATGTCCCAGCCAGAACCCAAGTTTGGTGACAAGCCTGGCTGGGACTCTCTTTCTGAGAACTGTGTATATCTCCCTGACTTTGCAAATATAATGTCTTCCCCTGCTGTGTGCTCCTGATGGCTTTTGGCTGAAGGACATCCACATCTTCAAGAAAAATCATCACAGAAAGATAAGCATTGCATGATCTTAGTCCTGTGTAGAAACAGTTGATCTCAGAGAAGTAAACGGAATGGGGGCTGGAGAGATAGCTCAGCTATCTAAGTGTCTACCTGGCAAGTGCAAGGTTCCAAGTTTGATCCCTGGTACCTCATGCTGTGCCATCCCCAGAACCCCAAGCACAGCATGCAGGCCTGGAACCAGTGCGCTGGGGAGGCTGAGATAGAATAGAGGGACTACTATGCTATGAGCCTCTAACTGCATAGTGAGACTATATATATATACCAAATGGCAGTTACCAGAGGCTAGAGGAAGAGGAAGGAAGAGGGAAGAGGACAGGTTGTCAGCAGGCGTTACTTAGGTAGGAACAAGAACATTTGGAGAGCTACTGCATAGTAGCATGATACAGATAATGGATTGTGTATTTTTTTTAAAGCTAGAGGGATTTTGAATGTTTTCACCATAAAGAAATGGTAAGCATTAAAGGAAGTGGAGTTGAATATTACATGTACATGTACCAAAATGTCACATGATACCCTGTAAATATGTAAATTTTTATCTATTAGTAAAAGAATGATGTGAAATGAGGTAAAAACTACTTGGCTTACTGGTTAAAAAAATCAATTGAATATTTAGGAAGGCACAACTGTTGTTCCTCAGGCAGTTGTATGTGTTTGTGTACAGATGCTGCCTTGTTTATTTGCTGCCTGCTTTATTTAGTGCTTCTTGAATTATATGCAGAATTGACTGCATAATTTGTATCTCAGTGCAATGCAAATATGGGACTCCTTATTCAGACTTTATTTAAAACTTTAAGATGATGAAAGCCCAGTATGAAATTCAGCAGGACCCTCCAAGCACAGACCCTGGGGTGAGTGCACTGGTTACATGCCAGGAAATTGGCCTCAACTGAGGGTTGCTCTCTGTCAACTTCCGTACCAGAGGACTGATCCAGAGATGAGGATGACAAACTAGTGTTTTCCAGTCTCTTCTGGCTCACCCAGTGGGCCTTGTTTTATCCTTTGTAACACTCAGATGAACTGAACCAGTGTGGTTCTGGGTGTGGAAGACCCATCTAAGGATAGTTGCCAATAATATAAAAAGAGAGCTGGAGGGGCAGATGTGCTGTTGATTCTCTTAAAGCTTGTCCCCCTCATTTTCTTGATATGAACCCAGCTGTTCTCAGCATTGGAGGAGCTTGGATCCTCCCTGTTGCTGAGGATGACTGTGGCTCTTTGGGAGAGTAGTTTCCTGGCTCAAGAGCAGATACCTCAGCCTGCTAGCACAAATCCTTCATCCCACTGGCAGACTTTCTAGCTTCCATCACTGATCTTTGGGCCTTCCCAGTGTAGATCCTTGATATAGACGTGCATGAAACCTTGTTATGGTCTCTAGATCTCCAGTGGACTAGTTGAGGTCTTGAGCTGGACTCATGCTGGACATTGCTCTGGGATCCAGGCCCTAAGCTGGATTCTTTGGGTCTTTAATGTGTGGACAGATCCCCCACATTCTTTTGCATTTGACTCTTCAGGAAAATATTATAAAACAGTCCTGTAAATTATGCATCCTGTGTTAAATCCTTTCCCTCATAAGCCTTGACAAACTCTATACTCATTAAGTACTAACTTTCATTCCCCCAAATCCTTTGCCTTGGAAATCAGTATTCTACTTTCTCTCTCTGTGAGTTGGACTACTCACCATGCTTTTTATGTAAGTAAAATCATGCAGTATTTGTCCTTTTGTTTCTGACTTACTTCACTCAGCATAACATCCTCACTGCATAACATCCCAAAGAATCGAGCTTAGGGCCTGGATCCCAGAGCAATGTCCAGCATGAGTCCAGCTCAAGACCTCAACTAGTCCACTGGAGACCTAGAGACCATAACAAGGTTCATCCACACTGTGCAGTGTGTCAGGACTTCCTTTCTCTAAGGCTGAATAATGTCCCACTGTGAGTATATACAACACTTAACTTATTTTCTTTTATTGTGACCATCCTAGACCCTTACATTGCTCCTACTCTTGGATATTTAGAGTAGCACTTCTGTGAACACAGGTGGACCAAGGTCCTTTTAAGATTTTGTTTTCAGGTTTTTTTGGTCCATCCTTGGAGTAAAGTTTCTGGATCATGTGATAATTCTATTTTTAACTCTGAGGAAGCTCCATTACTGTTTTCCACAGAGGCTGTACCACTTACAACTTATCAATAATGTACAAATGTTCCAGTTTCTCCACATCCTCATAACACTGGGTGCTTTCTGATTTGGGATATTTTTGATGGATGGCTGGTGGATAACATTTTTTTTTTTTTTTGGCAGAACCAGGGATTGAACTCAGGCCCTTGTGCTTGCCAGGAAGGCACTTATTCCACTGAACCATTTCCCTAGCCCCAACTTTCTAATGGGTTAATTGGTAGCTCATTGTGATTTTGATTTGCATCTCCCTGATAAGAAGTCATTGAGCTTTTATTCAAAATTTTTTTATGATTACTTACAGTGACTGCTCTTTCTCTTTCCAAGAAAGGAGATGAAGTTGCTGGAGCAGTCTGGCTCCCTGAAAGGGGCCCTGAATGTGGAACAGCAGCTGTCGCTCATCAGTGGCTGCTCCAACCTTGGGGAAGCAGTAGAGGGAGCCATGCACATTCAGGTGAGCGGGGACATCAGCACCCAGTCTGGGGTGGGGATTGCCTCCCTTCTATCTGAAAGTTCAGGGCAAGATCAAGGGCAAGGGGGTGCTGTGGACATTGTAAACAGCAAACTATTTTGATAAGCTAATATCTTAGAGGTGTTATAATTTTCAATAAAAATAGGTCTTTTGGACTGCTAACACTTGTTTTATCAGTTTCAGAAATGAAAGATTATGCTCTTTTTGTTGGTGGTGGTACTGGGAAGCAAACTCACAACTTGGCACTTGCCAGGCAGGCAACTGTGCCCCTGTGCCATATTCTTGGCCTGAAAGATTATATTCTTGTTCTCATATATAATTAAATAAAAGCTTAAAGAAATCTCCTAAAAGAAAACCTTTTGCTTGAGTTTAGCCTTTCAAACAACTTTGCTTAAAGTAAAGAAGAATCCTTACAGGTGCTGTTACCTGGGCTGCAGGACACCTGGGGCAGCTTGGGGGCTGGGTTGGAGTTTGTTGACCTTCTCAGGAATCCATCCTGCAGGTCCTGTGCCTCAGGCATTGCTGCGCTAAGAACCCAAAGTATAGCTGTCTTCTGCTAGGGCTTAATTACTGCTATAGGGTTTAAGTAAATTGACCTAAAGCTTAGATCATTGCTCCTACTACCCCTCCTGGATATTTTATATTCTGTGAATGGTACATTTCATGTTGCTTCTAGGATGATATTCTGACTGAGAATTTGGGAGCAAACCATAAAGGTGTTATCAGTGCGTTTTATAGTCAGCTACTGTTCTGTGATTAAGGTCAAAATAGAAGAGATAGAGGTTCTCAGTCTTTATGGCTCTAAAGTTTCTTTAGCTTCTTTAAGAAATGTGTATCAAGATAGATCATGAGGTCTGTTTTTAATTCCTTTTATCTTTCCAGTACACAGCAGTACCTTCTTATTTATACTGACCTGCAGTTAATGCAGTTCAAAAGTATTATATGTTTTGACTCTTTCAAGAAAGAGGCCATATTTATATAATCTTTAGAAGAGTATACAATTGTATTTTATTACTTACTATTGTAAATCTCTTACCATTGCTCATTTATAAATTGAACTTTATCATGAAAAAATATAGTATGTGTGGTGTCAGCACTCCCTCCAGTGTTAGGGCTATCCAGGGACTTTAGAACAAGTCCATGTGGGGAAAGGGCGAGTGTCCTCTGTGTCTCCATGTGGTGGGGATCAGAGGGCTGCTGTAGTGTGAACTTTCTGATGCTCTTTGCCCACGTCATGAGGTCATGGGTATAGCTGAGGCCTTGCTGCCTCTGAAGAGCAAAGACTGTCGAGGTACAATCTGAGAAGAGAAGCTTCTTCATGTGATTTTTTGCTTTCAAGGCAGGTCTGCTCTTCTCATGTTAGGCCACCAGGGCAAGTGGCAAAGGCAGGTGGGTGTCCTTTGCTCTGAAGCATGTGGTTCATACCCATATTTAGGTCAGGTGACTTTGGGACACTTTGCATTTAGCACCTGTTTGGCTTTGGCAAGTTTCTTACCTTGGTAGATTCCACTTATCTGTAAAATGAAGTGATAGCTACAGCCCTGGGACAGTGTGAGAATTTCCATGGGCACATATCAAAGGTAAGTCTGCTGAAAGACAAGCCTCCATTCTTCTAGTGAGGGAGTTTAATGGTTAATTGGATACAGTGTCACTCCTAAGTACCCAGGGTACCAAATCAGATGCTCGGGACTAACCCTTACTTAAAATACATAGCTCCTGCCTACTTTCTCTTTGTATCATCTCTAGATGAAGTATAGTATCTATTTTTTTTTTTTTTAGTACTGGAGATTGAACGCAGGACCTTGCGCTTGCAGGCAAGTGCTTATTGTACTGAAGTATCTCCCTGGCCCTTTACATATTTATACATACACAATCATATATATATGTATATATGTATGTATGTATATATATATAATCATATATACATATATATATATACATATATATGTATATATGATTTTATTGTTGTTGGGGGGTTTGGTGGTCTTTTTTTTTTTTGGTATTTTAGGGAAGGATCTACAAGGCATTCAGGGTCACACTAGATCCGCCCGTTTACAGCCTCCCGAGTGCTGGGATTACAGGTGCAAGCCACCACTCCCAGTCTCAATTGCTGTCTCAGTGCACACTGGAAGCCAGGCTGACATGGGAGGCCCAGGGATTGAACCACCAGGCCCTGTGCCTGCTTGCAGGAGCTTTAATTTGCTGAGCTATTTGGCCAGCTTTAACTATAATATCTAACACATTGTAAATAGCTGTTATACTGTATTACTTAGGGAATAATGACAAGAAAAATTATCTGTACATGTTTAGTATAAATTCAATTTTTTTCATGAATATTTTCCATCCATGGTAGGTTCAATTTGTGGATACAGACCACAATGTGGAGGACTTACTGCACGTAATATTTAAATTATAGATGTAGCATATTGTATATACATAAGGTCTATCTTGTTTGATTAGGGAGTGTGGTCTGAAATACAACTATCTCATACATTGCTGTAATATTCACAAGATGCTTTGGTTCAGACTTTAGTTGCCTCTCTAACTCATGATAGTTACTTTTGGTTTTTTTTGGCAGAACCAGGGATTGAACTCAGGCCCTTGTCTTTGCCACTCAAGTGCTTATTCTGCTGAGCCATCTCCCCAGCCCCAAGAGTTATTTCTTGAGTCTCTCTAACTAGTTTCTCAGAGCCTGGTGACCTTGCTTCCTTAGAGATATGCAGTATATAAGGCTTTTGGAATCCATTTGTGATGTTGCATTAGGAATTTTATTTGTATTCTTAAGTACTGACACTCATGCGTAGGTATATTTTTCTTTCTGTAACAGGATACTTGTGGTTCCAAAATGTGATAATTTGTTATGCTACTTAAAAAATATTCACCTTTATAATGCTTATTTACAAATTTTCCATCGCTAGTAGGTGTGAGGTCATACCCCAGGAATAATGAAAATCAATCTCTCTCTCTCTCTCTCTCTCTCTCTCTCTCTCTCTCTCTCTCTCTCTCTCTCTCTCTCTCTCTCAGACAGGATCTATCTAGGGCTGAGATAGATCTCAGCCCTGACAGGGCTGGTCTTGATCTCCTGGGCTCAATTGATTTTTCTGCCTTCAAATGCTAAGGCCAGAGGTGTGAACCACTATACCTACCCAGCTTAGGTTAAATTTATTTGTCCTTCCTATTTTGTAAAAATAGACTATCAAATGATTTCTGTAAACTTCTAAAATTGACATGATTGAATTAGTTTTGTTGGTCTGGGTGTCTATGAGACTTTGTTTGTAGTAAATTTTGAAGCCACATAGTGTGAATTTTCTAAATTTGTGTGACTATTCTAGTTTTTTTCCTTTCTTTTATTGGAAACAGGGTCTCACTGTGTAGTTCAGCATAGCTTTGAATTCACTATGTAGTTCAAGCTGGCCTTGAACTTGCAGTGCTTTAGCCTCCTGAGTGCTGGGATTACAGTCATGTGTACATGACCTGCTTTACACTTTAGAATCAGGATGTTAATTTCTAAAAAAAAAAAAAAGAAGAAGGAAAATATTCTGCTGAGATTTTTAGTGTGGTTCCAGTGAATTTATAGAGCAATTTAATAAATAATTGGTGTCTTGACAAAATTATATTTTCAAAAAAACAAAAAGAAAAGCTGAATTTTGTAATAAACATGTTATATCTCTCCATTTATAGTATTTAGTTCTTAAGAAGTTCTCTCAATTGTTTTACACTTATACAGATCTTGCACATGTTTTGTTAAATCTTTGCATATATACTTAATGATTTTAATGTCATTATAAATAGTACAGTAAAAATTTTATTTCCAGTTCACTATTAGTCAGCTGGAATAGAAATATAATTGAGTTATGTATATTGATGTTATATCCTATAACCTTACTGAACTCAGACATTAGTAACTTTTTAATAGAGTTTCTGGATATAAACAGTCATGTGTGTGAGTTTTATTTCTTTTCTTACAATTGATATGACTTTATTTATTTTTAGCTATTTTAAATAGGTGTATAAAATCAAATATCCAGCCTTATTTTTGATTACTACAGGAAAAGCATTCTTTCACTAATTGTGATGTCAGAGTTCCTTTTTTTCCCCCCATGCCTTTTATCAGGTTAAGGAAGTCTCCTTTAATTCCTAGATTGTTAAGATTTGGTAGTGTAAATGGATGTTGAACTTTGAATTTTGTCAAATGTATTTTCTTTCTCCACTCAGATAATCATTTTTTTCCCTTTCTTTTTGTTGTTATGGTGATTTTTTTTTCTCCCAGCTGGTTGGGATCCAACCTAGGACCTTCCACATGTGGTAGATGTTACTGGCTTATTTTAGTCTCATGAACAAACTTGCATACCCAGAAGCACCCTCACTTGGTAATGATGGTTTCTCAAGTTTGTATTTTCTGGGTTCAATTTGCCAATAATATTTGTTGAGGACTCTTGTATCTATGTTTATGAGAAATAATGTTCTGAAGTTTTATTTCTTTGGCATGTTTTCAGCTAGTTTTCCAAAAGACTGGTCTTATAAATGAGTTAGAAAATATTATCTCCTTTTTCTCTCCTGGAAGAGTTTGTGTGTGACTGATTTTATTTCTTTTTAAATGTTTTAAAACATTTACCAAGGAAACTAGCCTTCAAGTTTTATGATTTGCAAGATTTTAATGAATTGAATGTAAGTAAAGAACTATTTGGATTACCTATTTCTATCTGAGTAAACTTTAAAAGGTTTATTTCTCAAGGAATTTGTCCATGTCATCCAGATTTTTGAATTTATAGGGATAACTTATTGATAACATTTCCTTTTTAATCTTTTATTTATTTTTTTAAATCATTTATTTATTTATTGGAACAAGGTCTTGATACATAGTTCAGACTAGTACTGATCCTCCTGTCTCAGCCTTTCAAGCGCTGGGATTACCAACATGTGTCACCATGCCTGGTTTTGGTGGTACCAGGGATCGAACCCAGGTCCTTGAGCTTGGCAGGCAGGCACTTAGACTGCTGAACTATTTCCTGGGCCCTAATCTTTTACTTGTTTATTTATTTGGTACAGGGTCTCACTGTGCAGCTTGGACTCATAATGATCCTCTTGTCTTAGCCTCCCCAGCATTAGGACACCTGGATTTGGTGGCCTGCACTGTGCTCCCAGGGATCCAGGGTGGCACAGCATGTGGTACCAGAGATCAAACCTAGCACCTTGCACTTGTCAGGCAGGCCCTTAGATCATAGAGCTATCTCCACAGCCCTATTGATAACATTTTCTTATTGTCCTTTTAATGTCTTGAATTTATATTAGTATCTGTTCTCTATTTATGATATTACTTTGTGTTTTATGTTTTTTTCCCTGAAGTAGTTGTAACAATTTTACTAATATTTTGAAAGAAGTAGCTTTTTTTTTTCACATAAAGGGTTTATTTTAAATGTTTTAAGGATAAGATATACATCATAATTATAAAAGTTACTTACAGAATTAACAGATCTATATTGTGTATACTTCTAAATGCAAAGAACAGGAAACTGTGTACACATTGTATAAAATAAAATTAAAAATGAATTAAAGCTCAAAAGATGAGGTAATTTACTTAGTTTTAATATGTGAACATGAAGACCTCTGAACTACACACATTCATCCAAACTGCATGATGGAAAATACAGAGCGCAGCATTTCCAAGGAACAAGAAATAGCTTTTGATCTCATAGATTTTTCTTATTTTTGATATTATATATATGCATATTTTTATATTTCACTAATTTCTGCTATTGGCTTTATTTTTTCCTTCTATTTCTTTTGAATTGTTTCCTTTTCTAAGGCATAACCTTAGAAAATTACAGGTTTGAGGCATATATATATATATATATATGTTGTTTTTTAATATAGACATTTCATACATATTTTCACTTTGGAGCTAGTCTTATACATTTTGATATGTTATTTTTACTGTCCTTGAATTAAAAGTACTAAAGTACTTCCTTATTTCTGTGCGACTTACTGTTTTACTCATAGAAAACTTAGAAATATATTGTTTAATTTATAACTTTTGAGGTGCTTTCCAGATATCTGGTTATTGATTTTTAATTTATGATCCAAGAATATGCTTTATATTAATTCTATCAAGTTTGTTGAGGTGTGTTTTATAACCCAGCACATGATCTATTGTGGTGTATATCCAATATATAGTTGAAAGGAATGCATATTCTGTTGTTACTGGATGGAGGAAACAATAATATCGACTAGGCCAAGCCACTTTATAACATGGCTCAGAATTTTTCTGTCCTAATGGATTTTTTGTCTACCTTTTTTAATGATTGAGAGATAAATGGTTAAGTCTTCAGCTACAACTATAGATTCATTTTTCAGTGAATCCAAACCAGGAATATACTTGGATCTTACTTCTATATACCACCTAGTAGTCTCTGTTTTTTAAATTAGTGTTTAGTTATTAAATTTATAGATTAGGTTTGACAAACATACTGTCTTGCTCAGTGTTTTCCATTTGCTCCTTTTTAAAAATTTTCCCATCTTCCTTTTTGGCTGGATTTTGGATTGAGTATAATTCCTCATTCCATTTTATTTTATTGACTGATATGTTATTTATATCCCTTGATTTTTGGGGGGTGATTACCATACGGTTTATAAAATCATTTTTAAATTAACCACAATCTCCATGTATTCTGTAAGAGCCTTACAACAATATGCACTTAATTTCCTCAATTTTTTATGCTCTTTTCAGATTCTCCTTTTACATATCCTATAACACAATGTGTTTTTTTTTTTCACACAGTCAACTTTTAGCGTGATTAAAACTAAAATTTAAATTTACCTGCAGTTTTATCATCCAAGATCCTTTTTTGGGAGTGTAAATCAAAATTTCACTTGCTATATTCCTTCTGCCTGAAAGACTTTACTGCTTCTTATAGAGCAGGTTTACTTATAAAGAATTTTCTTGCTTTTGTTAAAGAAAAACATTTTTCCACAAAATTTCCTTCATTTTTAAATGACTGCTCTTTGTAGAAGTTTCTGGTGAAAGTATTTTCCTCTTTTTTAAAAAAAATGTTAGTGGGTTTGCATAGCTTCTGACAAGTTTTTTTTTTTTTAATTTTTATTTCTCCATGTATGTGTCCTTTTTTCTCTGTCCCATGTCAAGATTTTCTTTAAAAAAAAACAAAAATCTTTTACTTATTTGGTACAGGGTCTGCTACACAGCTCAGACTCATAGTGATCCTCCTAATTCGAATAGGCATCCTCCCTAGCACTGGGATTACAGGTGTGTGCCACCACCCCTGGTTTTGGTGGTCACATGGACTGCAGTACTGGGGATCAATCCTGGGGCCTTGAGTTCGATAGGTAGAGGGAGCGGAGAGCGGACCCCAGAGAGCCCTGAGCAGCCCCACCGCCACCGGCCCAGTTACCATCACACACCAGGAGGAACTGCAGCTGCCACAGCCGGCCCCAGTCACCATCACCACAACCC
>PVKA01033751.1:0-24080 GCA_004027165.1 Ctenomys sociabilis | reverse complement strand
AAAAAAAAAAAAAAAAAAAAAAAAAAAAAAAAAAAAAAAAAAAAAAAAAAAAAAAAAAAGAAAGAAAGAAAGAAAGAAAGAAAAGCAAAAGATACCTTGAATGAGCAATGCAGAAAAGAAATACTTAGCAGGAAGCAGAGTCAAAGACATATAGAAGAACTTGAAATTTCAGTATCAAGCTTGCAAAACCGTTTCAGTGAATGTGAACATAGAGTTTCAGATCTTGAAGATGCCATTGAAGCTTGTGAAAAGGTAAGAAAAGATCTCTTAAAAACATCTAGGATGCAGGAAAATGTAATTTATCACCTGAAAAACGATGCAAAGATGAATAATGTGAGACTAATAGACATCAATGAGAAGGAAAAAGTTGTTAGAAATAATATAAAAGAACATGGCCAGAAGTAATAGCAGAAAACTTCCCAAATAGGAGGAAATAATCTCACATTCAAGTAACTGAAGCATACGGAACTCCAAAAAACTTTAACACAACTAAAAATACACTGAGACATATAATACTCAAGATTCCAGAAATCCAGGAAAGAGCAATATAGTAAAAGCCATTAGACAAAAGAAACGATTATATTTAAAGAAAAGCACATCAGAATAATGGCAGATTTCTTTTCACAAACCAAGAAGGCAAGGAGAGCATGGAACAGAGTATTTCAAGTCAAATTACAGCCCAAACTACTATACCCTTGAAAACTCTTTTTCAAGTTTGATGGAGAAGTGAAATACTTCCATGACAAAGAACAGCTCAAGAATTTCATGATGACAAAGCCTATCATACACAGACTACTGAAAGATGTTTTAGAGAAGGACCAAAATGATCAGAACTTCACTAATGAGAACAGAAGGAACCCACTAACTAGGGCAAACAAACACAGGACAAAAAGGAGTAAAAAACAGCAGGCAAATAACATGTGGAGTGTAAATCAATGCATCTCAATTATAACCAACAATGTAATTAGACTCAATTCAACACTTAAAAGAAATAGGCTGGCACAGCAGATTATAAAACAAACTCAAACAATATGCTGTATACAAGAAACGCACTTAACTTGTAAAGAAACTCATAGGCTGAAAGTCAAAAAATGGAAAACAATACTACATGCCCTAGCACCTCAGAAAAAAGCAAGGGTAGCAATCCTGTTCTTAGACACTCCGAACATCAAACCAAGAATAATCAAATGAACTAAAGAAGGCCACTATATACTGGTTAAGGGAAAAAATTCAAGAGGAAGAGGTAACACTCGAAAATATGTATGCACCAAACACAGAAGCACTCAACTATATAAGATACATCTTACTGGACATGAAAAATCTGATATGCAAGACCACAATCTTAACAGGAGCACTTAACACCCCCTTAAACAAAAAGATAGGTCCAGCAAACAAAAAATTAGCAAAGAAATAACAGAACTGAATGAGATCTTGGAACAGATGGACTTAGTGGACATATACAAAGTGTTCCACAGAATGACAGCTGAATATATACTTTTTTCAACTGCACATGGGTCATTTTCTAAAATAGCCCACATACTGGTCCATATGTCATGCTTAAGTATTGTTAAAGAAAACAGAAATTATTCCATGCATATTATCTGACCACAGTGCAAAGAAACAAGAAATAAACAAGAAAACCAATAAACCCACAGAAATTAAACAACAACCTACTCAGCAACCAAATGGTCACAGATGAAATTAAACAAGAAATTCAAAAATATCTACAATTCAATGAAAATTTAAAGGCAACTTATTGGAATTGATGGGATTCGACTAAAGCAGTTCTCAGAGGGAAATTTATAGCTGTGAACTCAAGCATTAGGAAAACAGAACAGAAACAAATAAACACTATAATGCTGCACCTCCAGCATCTAAAAAAAGAGCAAATCAAAACCAGAGCCCAAAGACGGGAAGAAATCATAAAAATTAGAGCATAAATTAGTTCAGTTGAGATAAGGAAAACAGTTCAAAGGAAAAACAAATCAAAAAAGTTGTTTCTTTGAAAGATCAAATAAAACTGATAAGTCCATGATGAACATAATCAAACAGTGGAAAGAACAAATTCTAATACAAGCAATAAGTAATGAAAATGTTGTAACTACCACAGACCCAGTAGAAATTCAGATTATCAATTGCTACTTTGAGAACCTTTGCTATTACAGAACAAATGTACAGAAGAAATGGACAGATTCCTAGAAAGTCATAAATTACCAAAACTGAATCCAGAACATATAATAACTCTCAAAAACCCAATAACTGCCAAGGAAATACAAAAAGTAATAAAAAAAAATACCAACAAAGAAAAGTTCATGTCCTGATGAATTCATAGCTCTATTCTGCAAGAAATTTAAGGAAGATATAATCCTTATACTCCTCAAACATTTCAAGGAAATTTAAAGGGAAGCAGTCCTTCCCAAATCATTCCTGGAGGCAAGTATTATACTGCTACCAAAAGCAGGGAAAGATGCACCTAAAAAAAGAAGTATAGGGCAATGTCTTTCATTAACATAGGTGCAAACATCCTCTATGAAATCCTAGCAAATAGAATACAGTAAATCATCAAGAAGATTATACACCATGAGCAGGTAGAATTCATCACAAGTATGCAAGGATCATTCAATATGCACAAATTTAAAAATGTAATACACCACATCAATAGAGCCAAATCTGAAAAATATATGAACATCTCAATTGATGCAGAAAATGATTTTGAAAAAGTCCCACACTCATTCATGTTCAAAGTCCTACAGAAAATTGGAATAGATGGACTCCAATTTCATAAAAGCTATCTATGAAAACACAATGGCTAATATAATTCTAAATGGGGGAAAACTGAAATATTTTACTCTCAGATCTGGTACGAGATATGGATGTCCTCTACCAACCCTCCTATTCAATATAGTTCTGGATTCATTAGCTAGAGCCATTAAAAAAGAGAGGGAAATAAAAGGAATAAAAATAGGTAAAGAAGAATTTAAATTATCACTATTTGCAGATGACATGACACTTTACTTGTAAGACACAAAAAAACTCCATCAAGAAGCTACTAGAATTGATACAAAAATTCAGTAGCATAGCAAGATACAAAGTCAATACCCAAACGTCAATAGTGTTCCTCTACAAATATAACACACTGAAAAGAAAATTAGAGAAACAATACATTTTACAACAGCACCGCAGAAAATGAAATATCCTGGAATTATTCTAAGCAAAGAAGTCAAAGATCTTTTTAAGGAAAATGACAGTACTCAGAAAAAAAGAGATTGTAGAGAATTTCAGAAAATGGAAATATATTCCCTGCTCCTGGATATGAAGAACCAACATCATAAGATGACCATACTCACAAAATTATTGTGCAAATTTAATGCAATCTCTATCAAACTACTCACAACATACCTCACAAACCTAGAACAGTGGCTCCTAAAATTTATTTGGAAACAGAAAATACCTATAATAGCAAAAGCAATACTGGGCAACAAAAACAAGATAGGAGACATTACAATTCCTGACTTGAAATTATACTACAAAGCATGGTATTGGCAATGAAATAGACCTGAGGATCAATGGACTATATTAGAAGATGCAGAATCATCTCTGAACACATTCAGTCACCCGATCTTTGACAAAGGTGCCAAACATGCTTGCTGGAAGAAAGATAGTAAAGAGACTAAAAAATGGTACTGGAAATCTGTCTTTCTACTGCCGAAAATTAAAACTTGAGAGAGTTCTATGACCATGCATTAAGCTAAAGTCAAAGTAGATTAAAGATCTAAACTTTAAAACAGAAACACTCAATCTCCTGGAAGAGAAAGTAGGAGGAACTCTTGAAGACATTAGGAGTAGGCAATGAGTTCTTGATCAAAAATCAAATTGAATGGTTAACACTTGAAAGAATTAACAACTGGGAGCTCCACTTGTTGAGAAGATTTTGCATGTCAATTGAAATTGTCAACAAAGTCAAAAGACAACCCACAAATTGGAAAAAAAAAAAACCCTAACTAATAAGTACTCAGGCAAAGTTCTGCTCTCTAGAATATATGAAGATCTAAAAAATATTAGGGCCCCAAAATTTAAAGACCCACTCCAGAAATGGGCATCCAAGATGAGCACAAATTTCTCAGAGGATAGAATTAAAGAAGTGAATAGAAGCGAATAAATACATAACAAATGCTCTACTTCACTAGCCATCTGTGAAATGGAAATTGATACAACAGTGAGATACCAATTCACCCCAGAAAGAATAGTTATAAATAAATCAACTAACAAGAAATGTTGGAGTGATTCTGAAGAAAAAAGAACTTTTCTCCATTACTGGTGGGAATGTAGGCTTTGCAACCATTATGGAAATCAGTGTAGAAATTCCTTATGAAACTAGTACTGGAAATCCCATTGAAACCAGCTATCGCCCTACTGGGAATTTTCCCAGAGGAACTGAAACCATCATATCATAGTGATATATGTGTACTTATGTTTATAGCAGCACAATTTGTGATAGCCAAATCTTGGAAACAACCAAGATGCCAGTCACCTGAATAATGGATGAAAAAGTTGTGGTATTTTTATACAATGCAGTATTAGTCAGAGCTAAAGAATGACAAACTTGAAGCCTTCTTATTTAAGTGGATGCCACTTGAAGATATACTCTTAGTGAAATAAACCAGACTCATACGGGTAAATATCGTATAGACTCCCTAGTATAAAAAATCAAAGGAAGACATGCAAATAGAAAAGAAAGCACAATTAAAAGGAAAGCGAGAACTTGATTATTAGACTACAAACAGAGGGCAAGGAGAAAGGGTAGGAAACACGACAGGGGCAAAGCCATACATGTATATGTGTACAACATGGGTAAGGCAATGGTCCTGATTTCTCAGCAGGTTGTTGAAACTAGCAGTTACTTGGTGGGATTCTCACCCTGACTAACTACATATGCTGATACCTGTGAACTGAGCAACTGCACCATAGATAGCAATGTGTAATAGCAGAGTCGTGCTTGGATTTCCTGTCATTCTGATCTTCTAAATACGTACTGCTTTTCATGACATACTAATTATTGCCAGACTTTATCTCAAGTAAATTTTTTTTAATTTGTTGTTGTTTATTTTTAAAACAGGGTAATAAATGAAAAAAAGGAGAAAAGAAAAAAATGTGATAGGGCTATCCTGCTACAATGCTATATATGGTTAGATTTCTAAATTGCCGTGTAAAGTTTGTGTTTATTCATTTTTTAATATTTTTTCATTTTTTAATTCGTTTTTTATAATCAGTAGGGATTTAATGTTAACATATCAGTACTTGATGAAAAATACGTGCTCCATCTTATGCCTAAGAGGTTTGATATTCAGACTGAAAGTGAAGTTAAATCCACCTGTATATGTTGTAAGGAAATAATAAACTTCTCTTCTTGAGGGTTAACAACCTAAGTTTGCAGACCAAAAAATAGAGAAAAAGAAGGGCTGCAAGGACAGCAAATCCTTTGGCCCTGGCCTTTCAAGGTCAGTGAGGACACAGGAGATAAAAGAATCTGTACTGTAACATCATGTAACTCAGTTGCTTCCCAAAATTTCTGTTGAAGGAGATTATGTTGCCACAGAATAATGTAATCAATGATGTAGTATGTGCCTGATGAGAGGCACATAGATAGAAAACATTCTCTCAGGCTTTCACAGAGAGCAAATTGGTCAAGCAATGGCTGTGATTCATCCGCATGGCTGACGCTGACAAAGGATCTACAAAGTGTGGTCTAGGGTAAATCCCCAGGGGACTCGAGTGACTTTGTCAGATACAAAAATTACATTTTTTGTTATATAAGTCTTGCTTTATCTTGATCTTAACCAACCAGAAGACAAGTGTAGAAATGAAGTATGAAAAGTGAAACCATGTTAATATTATGAGCTCTGGAAAGCTCAAGTCACCAGATTCAGACACTGCCAATCCTGTTGATAACCCACCACTATTGTGGACTGTTGGACTATACTAGAATATTTTGCTGAATTCATGCACCTACTGTATTTAGATAGCAATGGAATACCCATCTCTGAAAAAGCTAAAGAAAAAAAGGTGATATAAATGAAGGACCATTTTGTATCTGTATATACAATGTAGTTAGGATAGATATATAGCTACTTTCTCTTGGTTCACTGGGAAGAAAGATAGTGTTTTGATGGATATCAATTCTGAATTCTGTGCTATGAATGACTACTACAGAGACAACAATATGTAATGCATTAGTTGTTTTAAGTCTCCTATAAACCTGTTTTTGAAGCTGTCTCATTGTAATTTTTCTCAATAAAATTAATAAAATAAAATAAATGTCTAATACTTTTACTAGATAAATAATTCTGAATTAACAATAATTTTGAAGCAAAATATTGAATTCACTACTTTGTTGCCTTTTTTTCTCCTGGCCTTTTTTTTTTTTCTTTTTGCGGAAATGGGGATTGAACTCAGTCCCTTGCGTTTACCAGGGAAGCGCTTATTTTACTGAGCTATCTCCCCAACCCCATTTTCTGGGGTTTTTAAAATTACTAGTCACTTTATCTTTACGGAAAGTTGTGTTATATGTTCTTGTTTGAATCATTTTCATGACGGAAACCACATTCAAAAGAACAGAGCAAACAATACTATCAGATTGTCATAATGAGAGAAGTGAGATAAATAAAGTATTTAATATTGTTTTGGCAATACTTTTCAAAAAGCATATTCCTTCCTGGGTGTGATGAGTACGTATTTATGTTGTTCTGTTTCACTAAACACCATGGCATGCAGTGAATATTACTTTGTAAGTTTTATAATAACCAAAATTTTTATAGAAATAAAAAGTAAGGAAGGTAGTAAAAATAAAGCATTATCTCACGTAAGTAATATACAACAATCATCAGCTACCCCCATAAAAGAAAGTAGAAAATATGGAATAGAAAATGTGGTCTTAGTGATTAATTGAACAAAATAAATTATTATTCAACTGGAAGAGTTCCCTCGTTCCTTTTTGGATCTCCTACTCTTTCTTTCATTGTTTGATGTCTCAGTGAACAGCCAATTTACTTGGTATAACCAAGTTCTCTCGATGGATAGAATTTATAGAAAATGCATGGAAAAGTAAGTGAAGACATTTAGTGTGCAGGCAAAGGTGAACACGTGTGGTGAGATCCACCGTGGATGACCACTGGATGACAGATGAGAGAATCCACAGCCTTCACTTGCACAGTGTAGAAGCAGAAGCTCTCAGCTAAGATCAGCAGGGATCAGAGTGCAGCATTTTCTCGAAGTTGAACACTGAGAGGTACACAGGGGAGTCGCTGTGGGAATCTCTGTATTGAGGTTGAAGATGAAGAGTGACTTCTAAAGGCAGTAGGGAGCACTGGAGCTCTGCGAATGGATCTATTTCCTTGTTGTTTTCCTTTTTGCTCCGTCAAGTCTGGCAGCCTATGTTCAGTCATTCAAGTTCACCTGGAAGTGTGGTTCAATACTCTTCCAGACATCACTTAATACACTCCTATTGATATGCCGTAAGTGATGGTTTCACTTTACTTATGTTAGAAACTAGAGATCCCATATGTTACTTTTAGGATATATAGATTCTCTGTCTCTTATTTCTCTAATTACCTTATCTTTCTGTATCTACAGGAGAACTATCTAAACTGAAGATACCATTATCCTATATAAATATAATGCCACTTTTATATTGAATTTCTTCAATTATATCCATTAATGTTCTTCTACTTAATTTCAGGTATAAGCCCAAAGCATTTCATCGGGTTTTCTTATCTTTAAAATAAGCCAAATTTTCCTAGAACACATCCAAGGGTTTTTATGGAAAGAATCACTCTGCAGTGTTCTTTGTCCTCTTTACAGACTTTTATATTCCATCTCTACACAGCAATTTCTGAATACCTAAACATTTTGTGATTTTAGCTTAACTCTCTGCTGTGTTCACATAAAAAAAAAAAACTTAATAAAGCATGGCATCACTTTTACTTAGGCTTATTTTTATTCTTACTAAACCTTAAATTATTTCTGTAAAAGAAATGCCTCAAGCTACCCATATTCTGAACTTTAGGTAAGTGCTTTGCTTGGACAAAGAAACTTCATCTATGTTCTCTATTATAATGACTATTTTCCACATGCTTAGTTTCACTAAATTTTGAAAATAGAAAGCATGCTTCTTTTCTCTTGGATTAACAGCATGTAATGACACTTGATGTACTTGAAAAAAGGCATACTGGCATTTTTATCAACAAACAGATTAGTATTAAAAGAAAATATATTAATAATCTTCCTTATTAAGAAAGAATATACTATACTTAAAAAAAGTAAATTAAGAAGAAATATTTGAAGGCTGATCAGTTTTTCTCAGACATGTTAAGATGACAGGGAGCAAAATAGACCTTTTATAAAGAGATCACAGAATTTTACAAAAAATATTCAGTGAGTTTTTAAAAGTTTAACACTTTTATACACACAGACATGACTTCCAAAAATTGCTGCATGGTTTGAAGTCAGCAAGTTCAAAGTTGCTGCTTCTCAGATCAATAGTACCAAGACAAATGAAGCAACTAAGTCTGTAATCATGTTCAAGTGAATCTGACACATGGAAGGTTGCGAGGTATTTTTAATTTTATCATTTTTTTTCATCTTTTCTCCCTCAGAACAGATTGTATTAGCTACTGAAAACATTAATGTGATTATAAGGCTGAACTCAAACTTTTCAACGTACATGTATTACCCTGTGCTTCACATCATTGTAAACAGCTACTAATTGCAATTCTGGTCCCCACAGTACATTGATATCTGGGCACATACTCTTCCTTTCACTGATGCAGTGTTCCCATTGTCACTGTGTAGTGCTTACACAGCAAATGCACTTTAGGAAGTTAAAATTCTTAGCTAGCAATAGAAGTTTTACATTACATATTAGAGTGGTTCTGAAAGTCATGTTTATATACTCTAATCAGGTATATAAATTATTTTTAGAATCAAATAAACCATTTGAGTAAGAGTTCCTACTTTTTTTATGAACCTTAATTTCTTTGAAATTTTGGTAATGTACAATATAATGTAGATCTAAAATGTCCCATGAAACTCTCATGTATTAAATAGTGGTCCTTTGAAAGTTAACTAGATCATGGGAATGCTCCAGCCATCAACGGATTAAGAATTGATGAATTAGGGCCGGCCAGATAACTCAGTGAACTAAAGTGTCTGCTTAGGCAGAGTGAAGTGGCTGGGGATCAATTCCTGGCATGCTGTTCTGGCCCCACCCATGGAGCATGTTGAGATAGCTACTGAGACTGGTAATGGTGGTGAATGCCTATAATCCTAGCGCTTGGGAGGCTGAAACCAGAGGATCACTATAATCCAATCTGTGTATTAAGACTCTGTAGATCCTTTAGATCCTATCCTAAATACATTAAAAAAAAAAAAAAAAAAAAAAAAAAAGGAATTGATGAATTCACAGCCGAATGTGCTGCTAGGAGGTTGGCCTGGGTAGAAGAGAAGAGACCACTGTGCATGGAGGAGTGTGCCCTTGTCTCTGCCTCTTCCTTCTCTCTCCCTTCCTGCCTACCAGTGGATGAGCATCATTCCTCCTCCGTGCCCTGTCCTCCATGCCATTCCTTCATTGCAGCTAACCTACTATGGAGCCAATTCTCCCCAAACTGTGACCAGATAAACTCCTTTAAGTTGTAGGAAGAGCCTATCAGGTTTTGCTAGAAGAATACAGAATGGGATGCATATTTTGTAAGACTATTTATAATAGTCTCCCAAAAATCATATACAAAAAGAGAGTACAGGACATCTGTCCACACACTAAAGACCAAATAATCCAGCTAAGGGCCTGGATCCCAGGATAATGTCTTGCATGAGTCCAGCTGAAGACCTGGAGCCCATACCAATGTTTCCCATGTATCCAACTTGATGCCCAGGGCCCACAACAAGGTTTGATGCAGGCCTGTTTTATGAATCTGTACTTAGAGCACCCAAAGTTCATTGATAGAAACTAAAAAGCCTATGTCAGTGGAAGGAAAGAGCTGTGCTCGCAGGCTAAGGGATCTGTACTGGAGCCAGGTAACAAAACTCAAGCTAAGAAGCAGAGCTCACCCAAAAGCTACTATAGCCATCCTCAGCAAGAGTCATGTCCGAGTTCCTCCAGTGACAAGAAAAGCTGAGTTCCCATCAGGAAAGCCTGTGTAATGAGCTTCCCCAGCAGACTGAGAGTTGTGCGATTTTCCCTCCAGAGACATTAAGCAATGCTCAAAGTGAGGACCACAACTCCCCCAAAGTGAACCACAGCCACCCTCAGGGACAATGATGCTCTGAGCATCTTCTCCAATGTGAACAACCAAAGTTCACCAGGAAAATCAGCATGAGAATCTCCTCCCATAGAATAGCCCAAGAGAATCAACAGCTCCCTAATAACTTCTCAACAGCTTCCAAACATTTTCCCTAACAGCCTGTCAGCAGGTTCTCTAGTTCTGCTTCTTGTGCTGCCAACAACAGTCCTCAAGCAGGCCTCACACACCCATGGGCACACTGATTCAGGTCAGTTGGATGTTGCAAGTTGACCACAAAAGAACCCAAGAACCTCATTTTTAAAAATTATTACAACATGGGGCTGGGGAGATGGTTTAGTAGAGTAAGCTCATCCCTGGCAAGCGCAAGGGACTTAGTTCAACCCCTGGTTCCAAAACACACCCAAAAATTAAGAAAAAAAAACATCATAACAGCAAAAGAAGTAGATGTGAAAGAATTTCTATTTCTCTGAATTTCCAATAATTTCATATCTCAAGTCAATGCAAAATTTTACTGCTTTGTCTAGAACTATACTCAAAATATTTTGTCCCTTTTATAGTTTCATATTTTGATTTTACAAATATGACAATGTATAATTCATCTAAGGAGAGTCACCTAGAGAGAAAACAGTCTCTCACTTTCACAGAGAATGAATTGGTCAAGCAATAGCTATGACTCATCCACATGGCTCACATTCTCAAAGGGTCCACAAAGTGCGGTACAGGGTTTTAGGATAAACTCTGAGGGGATTTGACTGACCTTGTCAGATACAAAAGTTTACATTTCTTGTTATGCAGGTCTTTATCTTGGTCTTAACCATCTAGCAGAAAAGTATAGAAATGAGGTTAAAAAAAAGCCATATTTAATATGTTGAGCTGTAAAAGACTCAAGTCACCAACTTCTGATATTGCCAATCCTACGGATAACCCAATACTGTTATGTAGTACTGGACTATATTGAATTATTTTACTGAATTCATGCACCTATGATATTTAAATGGTAATGGAATGCCCATCTCTGAAAAAGTTAAGCAAGGGAAGAAGAAATAAATGAAGGACCGTTTTGTATCTGTATATACTAAATAATTGGTATGGATATAAAACTACTTTCTCTTATTTCAATGAGAAGAGAGATTTATAATAGTATTCAGACAGAATATCATGTCTGTATCTTGTACTATGAATTAGTACTATGAAGACAATAATATGCAATATATTAATTATTATAACTGTCTGCTAACCTGTTTTGAAACTGTCTCATTGCTATTTGTTTCTCAATAAAAATAATTTAAAAATGAAAAAAATAACTATTTTGCCCCACTACTAATACATGACAATGATTAATATAGTAGATTTCTTCCCCTCTTCTTGTTTCTTGGCTTGTGTTTGTAGATTTGTTGTATATTTAAGAATAATAATCATAATCATGAATAGCACATTCTCTCATTAATGAAGACATCTTTCAAGTAAATTCAAACACATTGGGTGATCTCAGTTTTTTAAATTTATTTGGGGTAATTTTTATTATATGAATAAATATATGAATATAGATGTATAAATTGAAATAATCACATATCATAAATAATTACAGTAACAGTTATAATTGTATTTTGAATTAGTGTGTTTACTACTTTATATATCAAGTCCTTTCAAAACTGAAAATATAACATAAGACTTCAACTGATAAATATCCCCTGAAAATTGTTATTAATGATCACTTATTTATAAAGTCTTATTGTTTCATTATCCGTAGAGGTGAGGAACATGCCAATAGGTGCTTCATATTTTGAGCAGTGTTTCTTCTTTTTTTATTTTAAAGGGTCTACAGGGTGTTCAGGGTCTCACAAGTAGATCATACTCATTGTGATCCACCTTTTTACAGCCTCCAACAGCTGGTATTACAGTGGTACGCCACCATGTCTAATCTCAATGACTATCTCAGTGTACCCCGGGGATGGGGCTGGCATGGTAGGCTCAGGGACCCTCGGACCCTGTGCCTCCTTGCAGGCACTTTAATCTGATGATCTGTTTGGCCAGTCCTGAGCAGTGTTTCTATACTTACTCTTTTCTCTGTAGAATTCCAATTTACAATCCAGAATTGTCCCTTAGTGGTTATAACATAATTCAAGCTCCTTGGGAAATCTGATTTGTCACTCAATTTCCATATTATATTCTCCATTGGCCAAATAACTATTTCTTAGAGTATGAGATCTACAGTCTAATTTGGTGAAAACAATCTTACTTTGCCTCTCTTAGTGAACATTGTTTTTGTTGTCCTAGCCAGACTCTACTGACTTTCCACTCTCATTTTCTATAATGCTGCCTAGGTTCTACCACAGTATGACAGCATCCTCAGGTACACAGAAGGACCTTGAATGACTGAGAAGCCCACTCTAACCCAATCATCCTCACCGAAAATTTATATCTACTGGGAATTATTAATACCTAAGATACATATCTTATGGAAGAAAAACTATCTCTTCTGTTTTGTTATTGTTGGTGGTGGTACAGGGTCTTGCTACACATTTTGGACTCATAGTGATCCTCCTGTGTCAACTTTCTCAGAGCTGGGATTACAGGTTGCTCCACCAGGCCCTGTTCCAGGAGGGCTGGCACAGCGTGCCAAGGTTCCAGGATCCGCATGTGCATGTGGTACTATTTCTCCATTAGCAAGTGAAAATTCTGTAGACCTACTGTGATATAGGTTTTAGTATTCTTAGGTGTACTAATATGAAAGAATACTTATTCACAAATATATGTTAAAATCTTTTGTTTTTTCTTTGCCATATATGCATAAAACAAGGATTTCAAATGACAAAGGTATCTTTCATCTATTTAACTTTGTCAACATTCTTTTTTTTTTTTTTTTTTTTTTGGTGGAACTTGGGATTGAACTCAGGCCCCTGCACTTGCCAGACAAGTACTTATTCCAATGATCCATTTCCCCCATTTAACTTTGATTAGGCAATGTTTCTACTATATATTAGATAATAATTATTAGTAACAGATTAATAATAATATAATAATAGATAACAACATTTTGAGGATTGGATATTTCTTAATTAGTGAAACTAATCGTTTGATAATCAATGTTGTATAACAATAATATTGGAATTTCTTTATTCTATTTATTTAATGAGTGTGTACTATTTTAGGCAATGGTTGGACAATGAATTGTATAGAAATAGAAATTTTGTGCGGGCCCCGCCCCCAGGGCACACTGACATGGCAATTCAGACTGGGTGTAGTGGCCTATAATCCCAGCTCTTGGGAGGCTGTAAATAGGCAGATCACTATGAGTCCGATCTAGCAGTGAGACCCTGAGTACCCTGTAGATACTTCCCTAAAATACAAAGCACAGAACAAAACAAAACAACCCAATACAACATAAAAAAAACACAATTAAATTGCTGAAAACAAACAGCTTTGCATTATAATCTTTTTTCCACTGATCTAATTTTACTGCTTTGGTCCCTTTTCTTAGGTTCCTAATTTAAGAAGTCTCATTGTAAATAGGAGGGCAGGGAGGAAATAGAACAGTAAAATGATTAAGATGCAATATATATGTATACCAATTCTCCAAGATAAATTTAATAACTATGGTGAGCATATACTAATAAAAAGAAATTAAAAAATTTCACAATAATAAAACTTTTAACAATTTTAGTGCAATGGCAGCAAGTGGCTTTTGGAAGAAATCACTTTTCAAATATTTAATAATTTAAACAGAAATAAAAGCATCGGGATATTATCCACTGTTGTCTTTGTTACTTTGTTATTATAATAATAACAATGCTCATAAAATTTAACTGTAATGGTATACAGTTGTTTTTGGGGGTGGGGGGCATATGGGGATTGAACTCATCCCCTTGAGTTTGTCAGGGAAGCATTTATTCCATTGAGCCACCTCGCTGGCCCCTAGTATATAATTTTTTTTTTAAAGACAACAGTGTTACTTTAGGGCTCACCCATGGAGATAAAGGCAAGGAAAAGCAAGGATATGAGAGTGAAACACTGAAAACAGAGAGCAACGATTGGATAACTTTCCTTGAAAATATGAAAACATCAGAGTTGTGAGCAGATCTGATGAGCTCAAGCTGGTGGAAGGAGGTGTGACTCCTCATCTGACAAAGTCATCCTTTATGCAATTAATATTATTGCAAGAATATTTTGAAATGATTACAGACTATCACCTCAGTTAGTCTCTGATGTCAATGTACTAGATAGTGTCAGCACTGAAAGGCTTGGGCACAATGTCAGTGTTTCAGAACTGGAAAGAATGTTAGAAAAACGACTGCCAAAATGCAGTATTTAGTGGACTCAACATCAGTCTAAATATTTTTGGCTTACATCAGTGCCTTGACTTAAGATGAAAGACCTAAAGTGTGTAACAGAATGTAGCCACAAAAAAACTATAGTTTTTCTTCTGGCACTATTCAGCAGGATGAGGAAGTGGGTTGTAAATTACTTTTTATGTGTAGGAAATGTGCAGGATAGGTGAGAAATTATGTTGTTTTTCTCACTGGAAAATCTTGTAGCAGAAGTTGACACCTTTTACTAATGAGTAAAAATGTTGCACATAATCATCTGAGGTAATTGCGCCTATCAAGACACTTGTTGGTCGAGGAATTCACATGAGGGATGCTGTGCAATAGTCCCAGAGCCTGTGTGGCAGCTGCGGGAACACACAGCGAGTGAATTTGTGTTGATAGTAGCACTTGGGAAATAAGTGCTGAAAGTTTTCCACCTAGTAATTTTATTTTGGCACTTCTGTATAATCACTGTATAGAATAACACTACTAGCAAGTTACAAATTAAGTGTGATCTAGAGCATCTTTGGTGGTAAACTGCTGCCGATACTATTAGTACGTTTGGTAGTTACAGAGATGCAAAATGAAATGGAGGCTGAAAAAATAAAGAGCAACTGAAATGTTCCAAAAATTGACAAATTAGACTTTTTATGTTTATGCAAATAAACCATTTATATTGGAAGAAGCTGTTCAAAAATGGACTTTATGTTGCTTTTGTGTTGTTGTTTTCATTGATGTTACCTCAAGTGAAAAGAAAACAAATTTAAATATTTAAACTAACTATAAGACTAAGAAATATACATTAAGTGTATATTTATTAAATATCTTGCCTATGGTCATGATACTAAATGAAATTGTTTGCAACAATTTGTACATTGTCTTGGTCAAAGGATTTCAGACTAGAAGAGAAAGGAACAATCTTTTTATTATTTATCTCTCATGACCAAATAATACCTGTTAAACAAAAAAATCTCTAAACCTCTTTTCTATGTAAATTTTACATTGGGTTGTTGAGAAACAACTCTTCAAAGAGAGGGAACAATTGGGGTGAGGGAAAGGAGAAAAGGAAGAAAGAAGGAATGAAAAAAGAAAAATATATATGTAACTTGGGTCATTCTCCTTTTTATTTCTGCTGGTCTATTGAAAGGAGAAGTTAATGCTTAATTTTTTCTCACCTTTCTATTTTTTAATAATTTTTGACCAGTTTTACAGATTCTATTTTCTAATTTGAACAAATACTTTGCAGAAAACAATATGCAATAAAACAGTCATTCATGAATTCCTATGACTTTTCTATTGAAATTCTGTACCATTGCGACTATTCTTTTAATACTTTTTATTCTGTTTAAAAATACAATTAAAAGAATGGCTACTGTGCAAAGATTCTGAGTGCCTAATTATAAACTCCTTTCATATCTCTATGAGAAGAGGAAATAAGGGGCCTGTCATGGACCAGCTCATCAAGCTTTCCACTGTCTCTGGATTTACTAAATGACCTGAAGGAAAAGCACAATGTAAATGCAAGTGTTGGGTATAGCAATGACCTGACCTGCAAAGCTATGAGAGGGATAAACATTTCTTCAATGTGAAATCACACATAAAAATGATGGCTGGAATCATACACATTTTGGCTTCTTTCCATCCTCAACTGTACCTCTGTATCTCTATATTCTGAACATCACCTTGCATAAAATTAAAGAAAGTATATACATATTTAAATTTTCATTAACATTCAATGAAGAAAGTTTTCTCAGACATCGTCATTTGCGATTCAATGTTATTTAGACATCAATATATAGTCAGGCCTGATTTATGTATAATATCACAAAGTTAATTATGTTATAGATTATAATATTCAAAATGAATACGTATTCTATAATTCTTATTCTTTAAACATTGCTTCAATAATTCATATTATTATAAATATATAATTGCTCAGTGGAAGTGGTCAGAGGAGACTACATCTCAGAAATGGAATTTTAATCACTAGGTGGTTTTCCCAGAGTGATATCTTCTGTATAGTTTCAAGGAAAACTTTATAGATCGTTATCATTAATCTATAACATTGATAATTAATATTGCAGAGTTCCTTCTGTTTCTATACATATTATGAAGAAAAGCCAAAGACCTTTAAATATTATATTAGGAACATTTCACTGATTCTCTGTATTTTAGGGGAGAGAGATAGTAAAGTCAGAGTCACTTAAATGATGAATTCCAGATAGGATATCTACATAAAAATATGTATTTTGCACTTAAATGTATGATAAATAAACAAGACTGAAGTTCCTAAGGAAAGATTTCTAAATACATTTATATGAGTTATAGCAACAAAGAAACATATAATTGCTATGCAAGGAAAAGAATGTTGTTGGACTCCAACTCCATTTTTGTATTTCAACATAACAATTCAGAAAAAAGTTATTAAGTGTCTTGTGTCCAAATATGTACCAAGCTCTGTTTTCTGTGACTTCATACTTCAAATTGGAATAACTACTAACAATTTTTCCATCATATTATTACTTTTATCTTTCTCTTTCTGGGTGGATAGATGACTGTTTCTTTACTCTGAAAAATATGCTAACTAGTGATTTTTAGTCATTGTTTCATTTTCAGAAAGAATGTAATTTCTTTGGATAAGTATTCTTTGATCCCATTATTCACAAGTATCTTGCTTAGGTTCCTTATATCTATATGAATCCTATAAAGGCATATTAAGATTTTTGTTAGTGTTTCCTTTCAGGGCTGGAGAAGTAGCTCAGTGGATTAAGGCACCTACAGATAGGCATAGGGGTAGGGGGTTTGGTTCCTAGGCCTGATGTCTGGCCATACCCCCAGGGCACCATGAGACCACAGTTGAGTTTGGACGTGGTGGTGCACACCTCTAATCCCAGCTGTTCGGAGGCTGTATACTGGTGGAACAATATACCATGAACACCCTGTAGAACCTTCCCTAAACTACAAAAAATAAAAAATATAAATAAAGAGTCAAAAGTTTGGTAAGTATTAAGTAGATAATGAGATGCTGTTTTAATGTTGATATTTATAACATTTCTCATGTTTTTCCATTAAATATTTGAATTAATATATTTTGATTAATATCACACTGTTATCTCTGGTAATATGAGAAAGTAGTTTGAAGACATCAATATGCAATAAAACATTTGTTGGATTACTATACTATAATCTTTCCTTTTGAAGTTCTATATTTTTAATGTTTTTAAATTATTTTTTATTCTCTTCAAAATAAGACAAAGATGGTACATCTTAAAATAATCCCCCTGTAACAAAAGCATTGTTTCTTATTTTTTGTGAAAGACGTATATGATGATGAGAAATTTTAAATATAAAATCAGTAGTTGCTTTAAACTCTATCCAGTTCAAAACTGATATTTTTATTGTGCAACTTCCTTTGGTGAAGTTCATATCATGCTGATTTTGTTATATCCTGTAGCATACAGACATAGGGAAGCCGAGTTTATGGTAGTCATACCATACATGTCTGTGAAAAGAGAAAATGCCATAATATAGTATAAAATGCTAACAGATAACAGTGCTGTTTTGGGGGCTGGTAAGATGGCTCAGCAGATTCAACGCCTCCTTTGGCAAGTGCAGGGGCTGGGATTCTATTGCAGGCACCATGTGCTGTGCTGGCCCAGCCCCACAGGGCACACTGAGTTAGCTACAGAGATGGGGCCTGGTGGTACATGGCTGTAATCTCAGTGCTGGGGAGGCAGAAAACTGGAGGATAACTGCGAGTCTGAGCTGCATAGTGAGACCCTGTACCAAACATATTTTTTAAATAAATGTTGCTGTTGGTCTTCATTATGTAATATACACACTTCTTAATCAAAGGTAATTAGAGCAAAATTCAATATTATGAAGTAAAATATAGAACTGATTATAAGTACACATTCTGTTACAGACCTATAATAATTTTACCTCAGTGCCATGATTCATAATGCTCTGTTACACTAGTAGACATTTCTTTTGCTTTTGTGGTGCATATTTTGGCATTGTTTTTACTTTGTAGCATGGAAAAATTTCATTATGAAAGAATTACAAAAATATTGATAAGCCTGACAATTTACCTCAAAGAACAATGTAAAGATTTCATATCTCGTCTCAACATTATAATTTAAAATCTGGTTATACAAGATGTTTCATTTTTTAAACAAAATCTTGTTTTTACTCCTATCAGACTGGGCTCTACCTGTGGGTAGCAGGAACATGCGAACACTTTCACATTTCTCTCTCTTTGTCTGGGAGAAGAATCGAATCATTACTTCACTTTGCTTTTATGTGGGTATGGTAAACATGGAGCACTTGATCTAGAAAATGAACAGGGATGGTGAGAGGGCACAGCTGTGGTTCTGCAGATGTTAATTGGAGATTCTCAGCTCTATGCACTAGGCTGCAGCTCCTAATGAAGAGGGCGGTCAACTTGGGAAATAACAATAGTAGAGATTGACCGGAATTGGGGTTGGGAAGCACAGGATGAGATTTATTCTTTGTTTTTGTTTTTTTCTTTTTTTTTTTTTTTTGCAGAACTTGGGATTGAACTCAGACCCTTGTATTTTCCAGGGAAGTGTTTATTCTACTGAGCCATTATTCTTTTGCTAACACATAACAATTTTGGTAATCAGTGGAATTCCATGCACATATAGTGCATTTATTATTTAGACCTACCAACTTTTTCCATTGGCCCACTACCACTGCACTTTCTTCTTTCATGTCAGGTGTTTTAGTTTTTATTTTTATTAATGTACATTTATAGTACATTATGATTGCACTCATTGTGAGGGGTTGGTATCTGCACAGAATACATTTGAATTGATTTTTACATCTCTTTCCTTTTCCCTGTCTTCCCCCCACCTTTCACTGCCAGGTCAGCTGTTCTTTATGTTCAGTTTCTGGCTTTCATCTGTTAACATGATGCCCTCAATCTCCATCTAGTTTTCTGTATATGTCAAGATTTTATCTCTATAGCTGAAAATATTTCCAAGTCTTCATTCATTCATTCATTCATTTATTGATTAGTAACTAAGATGACTGCATATCTTATCTGAAGTGAATTGTGCCACATTAAATATAATTATGCAGTATTTAATGAGTGTATTGACTTAATTTTCTTTGGGTATACCTTTGTATTTTGGGGAATTAAACAGCTAGTTCATATGGTATGTGTATTTTGTGTTTTTTTTTTTTTTTTTTTTTTTTTTTTTTTTTTTTTTTTTTTTTTTTTTTTTTTTTTTTTTTTTTTTTTTTTTTTTTTTTTTTTTTTTTTTGATGAAATTTCATTCATATTCCAGGGGGAATGTACTAGTTTTCATTTCCACCAACAGTGTCTGAGTGTTTCATTTTCTTCATCTCTTTACCAACATTAGTTTATTTTTAATATTTTGATATAAGCTATTCTGAGGAGAGAGTATTCCAGTGTGATTTTGCTTTAACTTCCTTGATGGCTACTAATATTGGACATTTGCATTTTGATTGTGATCTTATATCCTGATATTCCCTGAATTTATTTACTAGTTCTAATAGGCTTTTAATTAAGTATTTTTACCAAAATCCTGATAGGAATAATAGTCTAAAAGTTTATAGGTATCAAAACCTCTGCTGAGGGTATTAGTCTAACAACTAACAATATGGCCCACAGATGCAAAAGAATGGCAAAGACAGAATATTCTGCAGTTGAAGAACTCCAAGATGAGCCAGTGTTATCTCTGAAGTGAAATGAATACGAATAAAAATAGTAAAAAAAACATTAGAAATGATACAGAAATTCGCTAAACGAAACGATAGAAATTCATCAATGGTCTTATGCTATATAATTGTTGTCCTCAAGTTAGTTGTTCAGATTACGAGATATAATCATAACAATTTTTTCAGAACATTGGTCACAAGAAATAAAAACAACAAAGAAAATATTAAGCATTAAATGTCCCTTTCAATAGACCAGTAGACACCAGCAGTACATTCGAGCTCTCCTGTGCATACACATGTACTCATCCCCTTCCTTTATCTGTTTTCACTGAACTCAGTTGATCTTTTCTTTTGAGCAGTTTCTTTCTCTTTCTCTGTATCTATTGTACCTTTTAGAACTTATTTACTCTTTCAGATACTTACACTAGGGAGACAATATGACATTTTACATCCAGGTCTGATTTATTTCACTCAGATGTATAGTCTCTAGTCATATCCATTTACCTCCAAAGTCCTTCTCAGATGAAGAAACACAAATGGCAAACAAATATATGAAAAAATGGTCAACAACACGTAATTTAAGAAATGCAAATTGAAACAACCCTGAGATTCCATCTTACCCCAAAAAGAATGGCTATCATGAAGAAGCTAACCAATAACAAATGTTGAAAAGGAACCCTTCTCCACTGTTGGTGGGAATGTAAACTGGTACAACCACTGTGAAAATCAGTGGGAGATTCCTTAAATCCCCTGTAAGATGGAACTTTTAAGGTCAGGAAGGTATAATTATGAGGCCCATGGCCTCATCAGAGAGGTTATCTCATATCTTAGCCCTGGGCTTTCACAGGCTTCTGCCTAAACCTCCATTTCAAGAGTCAGAACAGATGCTATTCTTGACCACAAGAGTCTTCTTGGCTGTTAATGAGACTACCATCTTATCTTTACTCAATAACATTCTTTTAATGTATTAAGGATCATTTTTTTCAATATAGCCAGCTTTGCATATCTCAGTAAGTATTGTTAAAGGAGATGATAGCTCAAGGACTTTGCTTCACAGCAGAAAGCAACATGATGGTCTTCCCCAGTCTTTATTTTTTTTTCTCTATGTAGAAGCATATTATCTGCAAAGGTGGATCAATTTAATTCTTTCTTTCTCACATTTATGGCTTTAAATTCTTTACTCTTGACTAATCACGTGGCTAAATTTCCTAACACAAAATTAAATAATAATAGTGGAAGTGGACACCTTTCTTTTATTCATGATCCTAGGGAGGATATTCCAGGTTTTTCTCAAGCATTATCTTGTTGGTTCTTGCTTTATCATGCATAACCTCTATATTCTGAGGTAAGGTCATTTTACACCTTTCTTTCAGAGCTTTCATTATGGAAATATACTGAATTATACCAATATTTTTCGTACATTTATTGAAATGAATGTGTGCTGCTACATTATCCATAACTCTTTATTTCATGCATTTTATTGCTCCATTTATGTACAATAGTCTTCACAGTACACAAATGAAACCAAGTTGATTGTGGTATATAATCTTGATAGTCTATTAAATTATATGCTTTGTATTCTGTAAGTGGCTTTTACTTATGCGTTTATTTCATATATTATTCTATAGCTTTCTATGTAATTAAGTCCTTACCACGTTTCATTGCAAGGACAATCCTGGCCTTACAAGCTGAGTTTGGGAGTCTCCTTCCTTTTGATGTTAGCAATACTTTAAGATGCATTTGCCTTCAGTTTTTAAATTTTGGTAAGTTTTAGTGTGGGCCTTTACTTTGTTGATAGAAATTTTATTAGTGAATTAATATTATTAATTGTCATTGATTTATTGAGGTGTTTTATATCCGTTATTCAGATTTTGTGAAATGGTTTTCTGATATTTGTCTAATTTCTACAAATTTTCCAATGTACTTTTTTAAAAATAATCTGTTGAATTTCTGTGGTATTAGCTATGACACATCAACATATAATTTTTTAGCTATAATTTTACTTACCCTTTCTCTCCATCTCTTGCTGTCTTTTCTGTAGTAAAGAATTGCCAATTTTATCCATCTTTAAACTATTTACACATTGTTCTAACACACTCTTCCATTTATTTCTGTCCTGACCTCCTGATCCTGTTTTAAAAATCCTGTTAATTTTTAATGGTTTTATTTATTATGCCTTTTGATGATGTTCAGATGGAAAATTAAGATTATGGTTTGGATCTAAAATCCAAAATCACTCCAAAGGTTTGACATTTGGAGGTGTGTCTTGGTCAGAAAAGATGGGTCACTGGGGGAATAACCTGGAACATTGTATTCTTATGTCCAGCTCCTACCTCCTCCCTGCTTTCCAGATGCCATGGGATGACCACCAGACTATGGCCTATGATTTTTCTGCTTTGGAGTCAGCTCCTTTGGACTGAGTCTCCCAAGTCATGTGTGTGTGTGTGTGTGTGTGTGTGTGTGTGTGTGTGTGTGTGTGCTTGTGTGTTTGTGTGTGTGTATGTGTGTTGAGGTTTTTGAATGCAGAAATGACACTGAGCGGCCAGGAGATGGCTCAGTAGAATAAGCGTTTCCCTGGCAAGTACAAGATCCTGAGTTCAATCCCTGGTTCTTTCAAAATTAAAAAAAAAAAGGAAAGAAATGACATCTCAATGAATCAGAGGCCCAAAGTGAAATCTATGAATAAGAAAATATCAATTCTATACCCCGAGGCTTTGTACAAAATTATGTCATTGATTTTTCCTACTTCCAATATACATTTAACATTTTAATTCTTTCTTAAATTTACAAACAAGATGAAAGAAATTCAACAATGGTTGAATGTGGTTGTCTTCAATAAAACTGTTCAGATTACCATAAAAACATGTAAAATTGATTTTAAAAATTAGGATTAACTGTTCCTTTCAATTAGTAATACCGTTATCTTAGCTATCATATATATTTTTTCTCCCTTTATTTTCCTCTCTTTTCTTTCATTCTTTCTTTCCTTCATTCCTTCTTTTACCCTTTCCCACATCCTAAGTATTTCTTCCTTTTGTTTCCCTTTCAGAATATCTATTAATCTCTCTTCAATTGAACTGCATATTTGATGAATTTTGTCCTGTGTACAAAAATATAATGCACCAAATTTAATCAAGTAGTGAGGTCAAGGCTGTAGCTTCCCCTGACCATGTGACTGAAAAGTCTTTGGAATTATTCTATGAGACAAGTTTGTAAAGGTTTACAGGGTAAAGAATATCCAGAATGGCACAAAGATAGTGTATTGGATTACTGTGTTCAGGGCTCAAAACCAGATGCTAATAGGAATGTCAGAATTAAAGTATAGTCCAGAGATTTGAAGTTGGGAGTAAGGATCCCACTGGAAGTTTGACTAGAGTTCATGTTATTATGGTCTGGCAGGAAATTACCTAAATTTTAGGGGAAGGTGAGTAAAGTGGCAGAAGATCAATTAATATGACAGAGGAAATTTCAGGACAGTGTAATGTTCAGACTATGGTATGAATACTGCTGGCTGCTTTCAATTAGACTTACAACAAGAATGAAGATCAATAAGTAGAGGCTAATGATACACAGCAATACACAAAAGCACGATACAGTGAAAGCAAAGAAGGTCATGGTTGATGAAAAGATTAGAATTTATTTTCCATTTATTTTTATTTTATTAAAATACAAATGTCAATCAGACAGTTTCAAGACACCTTAACCATACAGAGTCGATGAATTAATACATTGCAAACTGTTTTCATAACGTTTTGGTACTGTACAAGGTGCA
>PVKA01033750.1:10976-24185 GCA_004027165.1 Ctenomys sociabilis | reverse complement strand
TGTGGATGAGTCACGGCCAATGCTTGACCAGTTTGCTCTCTGTGAGAGCCTGAGAGAAAGTTTTCTCTTCATGTGACTCTCCCCAGGCACACTATAGAACTTCAATCTCTTTCCTCTGTGGCTCCATAATCTCCTTGTTCAGAAAATTTGGAGCTCACCTGAGTTTCATGATGTTGCAGTACAGGTTCTCCTATGTCCTAAATCTTCACTGACCTTGAAAGGCCAGGGCCAAAATGTTGGCTGGCCTTGTGGCTCTTCTATTTCTCCAACTCTGACTTGTGAACTTAGGTTGTTAACCATCCAGAAGAAAAGCTGATTAGTATCCTGCAGCATATGCCATTCACTTTGCCTTATCTGACTCAATTGATTTTAGTTGTTGTACCTTTCCTATTGTATTTCTGCTTTTTGCTTGTTATACTAGGGAGACTATATGATATTTACAAGTGTGTGTCTGGTTTATTTCACTCATGAATATATGTTCAAGTGGCATCCACTTCAGTATAAATGCTTCAAACTTATCATTCTTAATAGCTGAATAATACTCCATTATATAAAAATATCACATCTTTTTCAACCATTCCTCATGTGATGGACATCTTGGTTGTTTCCAAGATTTGACTATCACACATTGCACTGCTATAAACATAGATACACATGTATCTCTATGATACAATGTTTCCAGATCCTTTGGGAAAATTCCCAGTAGGGGGATAGCCAGCTTGAATGGGATTTCTAGTCCTACTCTTTTGAGGAGTCTCCACACTGACCTCCACAATGGTTGTACCAGTCTACATTCCCACCAGCAGTGGAGAAGTGTTCCCTTTTCCCCACAACCTCTCCAGCATTTGTTGTTGGCTGATTTCCTTATGATAGCCATTCTTTCTGGAGTGAGATGGCATCTCAGTGTTGTTTTTATTTGCATTTCATGGATGGCTAGCAATGTGGAGCAGTTTTTCATATATTTATTTGCTTCTTTAATTTCTTCCTCTGAGAAGTGTGAATTCATCTCAGATGCCCATTTCTGAATTGGGTCTTTAAATTTGAGGGCCCTGTTGTATTTTAGTTCTTTATATATTCTAGACAGTAGTCCTCTGTCTGATTGCTTATTAGTTAGGATTTTTTCAAAATTTGTGGGTTGTCTTTTCACTCTGTTGACAATTTCTTTTGACATGCAGAAGCTCCTTAAGAAGAGTTGATCCCAGTTGTTGATTCTTTCAAGAGCTTCCCATGCGAATATATGTTTGTTCATGAACTCTTTACCTACCCCTATGTCTTCAAGAGTCCCTCCTACTTTCTCTTCCAGGAGATTGAGTGTTTCTGTTTTAATGTTTAGATCTTTAGTCCATTTTGACTTTAACTTAGTGCATGGTGACAGAGCTGGGTCAAGTTTTAGTTTTTGGCATGTAGAAAGCCATGTTTTCCAGCACCATTTGTTAAAGAGGCTATGTTTCTTCCAGTGAGCTTGTGTAGCCCCTTTGTCGAAGATAAGATGGCTGAGTGTTTTCGTAGATGCCTCTGCATCTTCTAATCTATTCCACTGATCCTCAGGTCTATTTTGTTGCCAATACCATGTTGATTTTATCACAGTGGCTTTGTAGTATAATTTCAAATCAGGAATTGTGATGCCTCCTGCCTTGTCTTTATTGACCAAGATTGCCTTTGCTATTCTAGGTCATTTGTGGTTCCAAATAAATTTTAGGATTGATTTCTCTATATCTGGGAGGTATGTTGGTGGCAGTTTGATAGGGATTGCATTAAATCTGTACAGCAATTTTGGGAGTATGGCCATCTTCACGATATTGGTTCTTCCTATCCAGGAGCATGGAATAGCTTTCCATTTTCTGAAATCCTCTATAATCTCTTTTCTTAGGGTGTTGTAATTTTCCGTGAAAAGATCTTTGACTTCCTTGGTTAAGTGAATCCCAAGGTATTTCATTTTTTGCGGTGCTATTGTAAAAGTTATTGTTTCTATTGTTTCTCTTTCGGTGTGCTTGTTATCTGTGTAGAGGAATGCTATTGACTTTTGAGTATTGATTTTGTATCCTGCTATGCTACTGAATTTCCCTATCAGTTCTAGTAGTTTCTTGGTGGAATTTTTGGGGTCTTCCAAGTAAAGTATCATGTCGTCTGCAAATAGTGATAATTTAACTTCTTCTTTACCTATTCTCATTCCCTTTATTTCTCCCTCTTTTCTAATGGCTGTTGCTAAGGATTCCACGACTATATTGAATAGGAGGGGCGATAGAGGACATCCTTGTCTTGTACCTGATTTAATAGTAAAAGATTTCAGTTTTTCCCCATTTAGGATTATATGAGCTTTCAGACTGTCATAGATGGCTTTTATCAAGTTAAGATAGAGTCCATCTATTCCAATTTTCTGTAGGACCTTGAACATGAATGAGTGTTGGACTTTGTCAAAGGCTTTCTCTGCATCAATTGAGATGATCATATGGTTTTTAGATTTCAGTCTATTAATATAGTGTATTGCATTTATAGATTTTCAAATATTGAACCATCCTTGCATCCCTGGGATGAATCCTACCTGGTCATGGTGTATGATCTTCTTGATGATTTGCTGTATTCTATTTGCCAGGATTTTGTTGAGTATTTTTTCATCTATGTTCATGAGCAAGATTGGCCTGTAGTTCTCCTTTTTGGTTGTGTCTTTCCCTGGTTTTGGAATCAGTATTATACTTGCCTCCAGAAATGATTTTGGGAGGACTTTTTCCTTTTCAACTTCATGGAAGAGTTTGTGGAATGTGGGGATTATATCTTCTATAAATTTCTTGTAGAATTCAGCTGTGAATCCATCAGGACCTGGACTTTTCTTTGTCAGTAGGCTTTTTATTACGTTTCGTATTTCGTTGGCTGTTATCACCTTATTGAGAGTTGTTTTATCGTTTTGATTCAGTTTTGGTAATTTGTACCTTTCAAGGAATATGTCCATTTCTTCTGTGTCTTCTATTCTGTGAGCGTAAAGATTCTCTAAGTAACTATTGATATTCTTCTGAATTTCCACTGAGTCTGTGATGATTTCACCCTTTTCATTCCTTATTGCTTGTATTTGAATTTTCTTTTGCCTCTTTTTGATGAGGTTGGCAAGAGGCTTATCAACTTTATTTAGTTTTCAAAGAACCACCTTTTTGATTTGTGGATTCTTTGAACTGTTTTTTTCATCTCAATTGAGTTAATTTCTGCTCTAATCTTTATGATTTCTTCCTGTCTTTGTGCTCTGGGTTTTGTTTGCTCTTCTTTTTCTAGTTGTCGGAGGTGCAACATTAAGGTGCTAATTTGTTCCCTTGACAGTTTCAATTTAATACATTGCATATTGTTGTCTTCCTAGTGGTTATTCATAGTATTAGATATAGACATGATATCCTGTCTAAACACTATTAGTACAAATCTTTCTTCTCATTGAATTAAGAGAAAGCAGCTATATATCTATCCTATTATACAGATACAAAATGGTCCTTCATTTGTGTCCCCTTTTTTGTTTAGTTTTGTCAGATATGGGTATTCCCTTGCCATTTAAATATTGTAGGTGCGTGAATTCAACAAAATAATCCAATATAATCCAGTAGTCCATAATAGTAGCAAGAGTTAGGGAAATTAAGGTCTGTCCCCTTGGGTAAAGTCATTTGCTCTTAGCTTCATCATAAACTGAAGACTTGGAACAAGAGACACCTCAGATACTTCTGGATCAATCTAAGAAAACTAAGCATAAAAGTTAGTGTGTACTTTTTAAGCGAACTATACCTGGCATTTCTAATGCCAGGGTAATTTTCTCGGAAATAGCGCTCTTAAACTAATTTCCCACTTCGCCAATAGATGGCACCACAGCTTAAGGCAATCTTAAAAGCTCATGGCCCAAAAAGAAAAAAGAACAATTGACTTTCAAAACAATTTAGATACATATTCTTTTCTTTCACTACAAAATGGTCCTTCATTTATATCCCCCTTTTAGGATACATACACAGTTACCTTCTCTTAGTTCAATGAGAAGAAAGACTTGTACTAATATTGTTTAGACAAGATATCACATCTGCATCTTGTACTATGAATAACTACTACGAAGACAAAAATATGCAACGTATTAATTACTGTAATTGTCCTACTAACCTGTTTTGAAAGTGTCTCATTGCTATTTCTTTCTCAATAAAATTAATTTTAAAAAATAAACAAATAAATAATGTTTCAGGCCTGATTTAAAAAAAAAAAAAATTGAGACATCATCAATGTTTTCTTAGTTTTTAAATAACTGTGATGTGGAGAGAAGGGGATCAGGAGATGAGGTGGAGAAGGGAGACCCAGAAGAGAAGTGGAAGTAAAATTGACTAAGATGCAGTATTAGATATCATGAACATATATAATACCAACAAAAACTAAAAAAATAAATAATTAAAAAATAAAAAATAAAATGACTATCATTGAGTTTTCTAGTAAAGGAAAATGTTTTGCTGCTATTCAGAACACTTTATAGAAAGTACTACATTTTTTCAAGGTGACCATAATGTCATATTATTATATGATATTAAAAAAGCAATTTTCCACACATATAAAGGCTACATCTATAGTAAGCTTTCTTCATCACAATAATTGATATATACATTTTAGTAACATTTTTTGCATGTTTAGAATATTAATTTATATTAATAATGGACTAAAATAAAATTTATTACTTGTTTTTGTCTTTTCAGCTGAAAAAACGATCTTCTTTAGATAAACTTGAAAATGATCAGAAAAGCCCATCCTTCTATGACATTGATCAGCTACTCTCCACGCTGCTGACCACCTCATCCATAATGAACAAGTACCTGGACCAGGTGTCAAAACATTCTAAGAAAATCAAGCAACACAGAGTGAAGAGTAAAGAACCAACAAGATGCAAAAGAGCCTAAACATAAGCATACACAAGTGTAGTCATGATCCAACACATATGCGTAAATGTAGTGAAGTCAACTATGGAGATTACAAAAGAGATCTGCTGAGAGGACTTAGCCAAAGACAAAGAGGTTCTTGGGGAGCCCTGGTAGTTTTTTTTTCTTTTTTTGCCATAATTTTTACTGAAGTTTTCCATGGAAGCATGGGTTTTTGTTTTTTGTTTTTTTGTTTTTGTTTTTCAGCTAAAGAAGAATTTATACCTGCTACAGTGGTTTCCGAAATAAAATGAAAAGTGCCTTGCCTGGCATAAAAGGATATAATGTAGCTTAATGATAAAAGCAGAATTTCTCATGACAGGCACCGTGATAGTGTTTAGCAGCACCTAATTTAATTTTCACAATGATCCTCAGCCACTATTGGCTCCCTTTTCAAGAAAAGAAAACCAACACAGGGAGGATTTAAATACTTTGCCCAAGGCCGTACAAATTTCAAGTAAAGACACTAGTGTTTCAACTCAACCTCAAGAAGCCATGTACTTAATCATGTGATTATTCCTCTTATGCTAAGCTCTCACTTGCTGCTTTGGGAAAGCAATCTTGTCCCTGCTGCCACCATACCACTTTCATTCCTAGCTCTACGACTCTTGCTGTGTCCTTTTCTCTTCCATCACAAATTTAAGTCCCATCCGTTTTCCAAGCCTCAGTTCAACCCCAACACACTGACTTCATGTCCTCTGACCACCTCACAGCATGGGCTGCCATCTGCAGATGCTTGACAGTGTTATATAGCTGTTGAGCGTGTTTACAGATTATCACCCCCCATAAATGCCCAGAAACAAGAACAACCAAATGTATCTACAACAGTCATGATATATTCAATAATGGGCATTCAACAAATACTTGCTAAAAACATGAATCAGATAGCAATACAAAATGAAGGCAGTGAACTTTGTAAATAGTAGTTTTTAAGCTGATGTTTGCATACACACAAAGTTACATAGGTATACATCTTCCTGAAATCTCTTCAAGCTATGCTTTACAGGGTTTCAGGCATGATACAAGCAAAATATTAGCAACACTCTAACACAGTTTTTTGGTTTGGTTTGCTTTGGTTTGGTTTGGTTTGGTTTGGTTTGGTTTGGTTTGGTTTGGTTTGGTTTGGTTTGGTTTGGTTTAGTTGTGGGTTTCTTGGTACTGAGAATTTAACTGAGGACCTTGCACTTGCCAGGCAGGCACTTGTGCCACTGGGCTATCTCTCCAACCCTAACACAGATTTCTTTACTTTATATTGAAGTATAATTCATATAGAGAAAGGTGAAATCATTGTAAGTGCACAGCTCAAGGAGTTTTCATAAATGAATGTGTCTATGTAGTCAACAACCAAATTAAAACAAAGATGTTACATCTCAGAAATCCTCCCATGTCAGAAGGGTACTTAGATTCTGACTACTAACACTATAGATTAATGTTATCTAAACAAATATTGTTAAAATCACAATGTTTTCTATCTGTGGAACCAAAGGTGCTACTGAACTATTTTTAAACATTTAAGGAATGGTCCATTTTGCCTGAGTCTCAGAAAACAGCCATGAACATCTATTGTACACATGGCCTTACAGAAAATTATTAATTGGTAAAATTAGTAAAGCAATATAATTCCCAATATACACAGTACCTGCTAAGTACAATGTTTTAGGCCAATAGCACTACAGCAGGGAAAACGGCAAATTTTATTATTGCTAATAGTGACTGTGCTGTTGTCTATAAATAAAACATCTAGCTGGAAGCTGGAAACGTGCATCATCACTTGCCATCACACCAGTCAGCTTACAGGTGTCACGTGAGCTTCCTTTACCTGCCCAGTCGAGAAATTCAACACACTCAGTCTGTGAATACCAAGCAGCAACATCTCGAGCTTTTTCTTCCCGGAAGTTCAAAGCTTCTATATCAACATCCAGTTCCACTAGTGCTTTCAAAGTCTCCAAACGACCCCAGGCTGCAGCACAGTGTAAGAGCGTGTACCCTAACAAATAGAAGGAAGATGGTCTGGTCAAACAGACTAGGGATGGTCCCCAGTTGAGGATGGTTCAACATGAGTTTTCAACTTTACAGTGGTGCAAGTGATAGACATTAGGTCAAAACCATATATTTGAAATTCTGCTCCTGAACCTTTTACAAGGCAAGCAGCATATGGTCCAGTACTTTCTTGTAAACCTGGGTAGAAACACAGAACCACAGTACACAGTCAGCCACACAATCACAAACAAACAATGGGTACTTCATGGTGTATGCTGCTGCTGAGCTAGGAATAGATTAGATATTAGGTGCATTTTCAACTTCGGGTATTTCATGAATCTATTGGGCCATGAGTACATCATAATTCAAGGCAAATATTTCCTTTGTTTTAGCCTATTTTATGCAGTATACCATAATTACAATCATATTAAACTACTACTATGAGCCAGCCACTAAGTGTGTTACATATAACAAACTCATTAAGTTTTATACACTACATGGTATCAGAATCACTATAACCCTCATCTTCCAGATAAGTGAAAGTCCAACAATGTTAAGAAACTTGCCCAAGAAACCCAGCTAATAAATGATGGACACAAGACACCAACACAGGCAGTCTGAAGCCATAGCCCTCAGCATCAGCTAAGGAAGATGGAATGCGTCCTACAGGTCATCTATTTTGCAGCAATTGAACCTGTGATTTTCAGAAATTTTCATCAAACTCTCAAATTAGCATTGCTGTTAATATTAATACAACCATTAAAATTAACTATAACTATGTAAGTTTTAGTGTAGGAGGTAATCATTTTAATTAAAGCTGAAATTATATGTATTATATTTAATATATTCCTTTATATATACTAATAGTATATATAAAGGAATATATTAAATATAATACATATTATATCATATATATATATATATGATATGATATGAATAACTATAAATGTGTGGGTAACTGCCTGATCAGCTTGTTTAAAAATGGAAACAGTGGAAAGGAGTCCAGTGTTGTAGGCAGAAGAGCTGCCTCCAAGATTTTATCTTTGGCCACCAGCTGGTGTCATTTTTTTTTTTTTTTTTTTTTTTTTGTCTTCTTGAGAGAGGGTCTCACTGTGCAGTTCAGGCTGGCCTTAAGCTCACTTTGTAGCTCAGGCTGGTCTCGAACTCACAACAATCCTCCTGCCTCAGCCTCCCTAGTGCTGGGATTACAGGCATGCGCCACCACACCCAGCTTCAGCTGGTGTCATTCTGATTCGATGTTCATGTGGTGTCAATTGTGACTGAGCTCTGCTTCTGGGATGAAAAAATTAAACATATTCAAAATGGGTGCAATATAAAGTTACAAGTGAATGAGACTGCTTGGGCTGCCGGGTCCTGGAGCAACCCAGGACGCAGGTCCAGCACGGAACCCTTTAGTAGAACTCCCTGCAAAGAGGCTAGAGGCAAGACCCACCCAGCTGGTTCAGTAGCAGAACATCTTGCCAGTGTGACACAAAGGGTTCACCTGCAAGGCTGCAGCAGGAAGAAGAAGAGCACAGCAGCCAGACCCAAGCCACACCCACCTGGAGGAGTCTGAACTTCCTAGATCCAGACCTGCTACTAAGGTAATAACTATCTAAGCTCTACACCAAAGGTCAAAAGTCAATGGTATACAAAATGACAGAGAGAGGGGCCAAGGAGATGGCTCAGTGGAATAAGCACTTCCCTGGCAAGTGCAAGGGCCTGAGTTCAATCCCTGGTTCCACAAAAACAAATAATAATAATAATAATAATAATAATAATAATAATAATAAATGACAAAGAGAAAGAACAAAAAGCTGTCTCAGCCCCCCAGTCCACCCAGTACAAATGCAGAAGACACTAGCATAGAGGAAATGGGAAATCACACAGCTGAACTCTCTGAAATAATAGCTTTGGAAGTAAAGAAACAACTGCAGAAAGGTATAGAAGAAATTAGATCAGAAATAATTTCTGAAATAAAAAATGTAGTAACAACTATAATCAAAGAAGTACTAAGTGATTCTAAAGAATACACTGATTAAAAAAATAGAGCAGAATATAAAAATGATGGATCCCCTGAATAAGCAATATAGGAAAGAAAGAGAATGTATGAAACAGATCCAAAGTGATGTACAGGAAATTAAAACCTCAATCACAAGCTGGCAAATCCATTTGAGTGAAAGTGAAAATAGACTTTCTGACATTAAAGACACCATTGCAGCTAGTGAAAAAGTAAGCAAAGATCTCTTAAAAACAACTAAGCTGCAAGAAAAAATAATTCAACACCTGTAAGATGATGCAAAGATGAACAATGTGAGACTAATAGGCATCAATGAGAAGGAAGGAGTCAATACAAATGATATAAAAAGAACATGGGCAGAAGTAATAGCAGAAAACTTCCCAAATATGGGGCAACAATCTGACATTCAGGCAACCGAACCACATAGAACTTCCAAATAACATCAACCCAATTAAAACCACTCCCAGACATCTAATAATCAAGATCCCAGAAATTCAGCACAGGAACAGTATACTAAAAGCCGCTAAAGAAAAGAAGTAGATCACGTTTGAAGGAAAACCCATCAAAATAACGGCAGATTTCTCTTCACAAACCATCAAGTCAAGAAGAGCATGGAGCAAAGTACTTCAAGTCTTGCAAGAAAACAAATTCCAACCCAGACTGATATACCCTGCAAAACTCTCTTTCAACTATAATGGAGAAGTAAAATACTTCCATGACAAAAAACAACTAAAGAATTTCATGATGACAAAGCCAAGCCTACACAGACTACAAAATGATGTTCTAGAGAGGGAACAAAATGATCACAACCCCATGAATGAGAATGGAAAGAACCCACCAAATAGGGCAAACAAACACAGGAGAATAAGAGGTATACAATAGTAGTCTTTCAGTTATTCTTTTGTATACAGCAGCAAAGTATTTCCATCAGCACACTCTACAAATGGACTTCTCTTGCACCCTATGGGTCAAAATTCCATATGGGACTACAGGGTGGATTTCAAGGAATTAGCTGTAGCTCAGTCCCACAAGTGACACCTGGCCACCAGTAAGTGTCATGGTCATTATCCATGTCCACAACATACTAGAACTTTGTGTGATATCCTAACCCCATACTGTCAGAAGTGATGGTCATTTATTTGTCATTCCAGCATTTATCTTATGTTTTATTCTTAGTATTTCTTCACTATCACAAAAACTTTTTCTGGAGGCTGGGGAGATGGCTCAGTGGAATAAATGTTTCCCTGGCAAGTGCAAGGGCCTGAGTTCAATCCCTGGTTCCACCAAAAAAGAAGAAAAAGAAAATTTTTTCTTAGTGAAAATGTTTTGAAACATTTAATTTTTAATTAATTAGTATTTAATTTCCTAAATATTCCTTAATCTTAATTTTTGTTTTAATATTTATACTCTATCTTTGAATTATACTTTATCTAAAATACATCGTATAATAGCTTCTCCTAGTATTAGAAACTTTTAAAAGTATGTTTTTAAAGTTTTATTTTCTGTTGACTTTATACACACATACACACACATATATATATGAAAAAATACATAAGGGTTCATCTAATATATTTTATATAATCTTGCATAACTATCACTTTGAGAGCTCTTTATTGTTCATCCAGGAGCATACTGCAACTTCTCATGCCTTTTGAATTATGCTCTTTGTTATTTCCTATAGGCTACATCTGGACGTATTAAAATATTTCAAGTTTGTATAACTAAAAAATATTTTACTTTTAGTTTTCAAAGGTATGTTTGCTAAGTATAAAATTCAAAGAGAATAGATCAGATCTTTTGTGTGTGTGTGTGACTTTCTTCTAGTTTTATATAAGAACACAAACCAAGGAGTCGGGCACAGTGGTGCACAATTATAAGCAGGAAGAATGTGCTCAGTCTGTACTGCAGAACTCCTATTCAGATTTTGGTCTTTGGAAACTTACTGCTGGCTCATTCGTTCAGCGGCTTCTCTTCCACTCTTCTCCTCCCCTAATCCCATCCTGCTGAGACCCACTACATGAAGAACATGGATCCACACAGAACCAAAAGCCTCAGGTTTTCGTCACATGCATCCATATTTGGTGGCCGCTGGCTTAATCTGCTTGCTCACTTGGCCTGAAGCACTTAGGGACTGCGAGGATCTGAGTTCTGGCCAGAAGTACTAGTGCTTTTTTGTCTTCTTGAATCCAGTAAAAATGGTAATGTACACTGTAAGTTCCATGTATAAAAATCTCTGATTCCAATAAGAGAAATTCCAGGGCAGGAACACGAACTGGGAATAAAAGACTGCCACGCTTCCCTTCCCTTCACTGAGGGCTGAGCTAGAACACCTCTACGGCCCCACCAGCGGACTCCCGAAGATTCCATTTCTGTCCAAGTCTTTCAGGCTGGGTCAGACAAACTTCCCAACCGCTTTATATGACCAGTTTAAAGTGGCTGTGTCATGTCTCCACGCCGCAGTCTGAGGTCTCCGTCTTCCTCTTTAGCCCTCCAAGAGTGTTTCATCTCACTGGTGCAGAGCATTTGGCCAAACTGGTGGCTACTGAAATTAAAACCGAATCGCTGACCTGGAGAAAACAAGGTCTTTGAGTAACCTAGCCCAGGGCACATTTGTGTTTTCATTAAAAGTGTTAACCAAACAGATATATAACTCTGTTACCTCTTCTACAGATATACTTGAACTGTGCAATAGAATATTCAAAATTTACAAAATTATCCATGACCACTAAAAGACTTGAATATCAAAGAGTTCCAAAGCCGCAAATGCCTCCCAGGCATCACTCCACAACACTTTCCTGCGGCAATGGGCTCCACGCAGAAGCAGCCTGGTCTCCTAGCGTGTGTCTGCACAGGAAGTGGTTTCGAGAGGCCGAGTCTAGTCATCACTGTCGATGCCCGACTCACTCAACTGCAAGTCATTTCGGAGGGTGCTCAGGAGCTGGTTGCTTCCTTGGGGCCGGCTGGTTCCGTTGGCAACAGCAGGCCTGCTGCTGTAGGGCTGCTGGTGCGAGGGCCGTGGCGGCGAGGCCGGGCACTTTAATCCACTGAGCTATCTGGCCGCCCTCCCACCAACTGTGTAGAAAGCTTCCTTTTCACCCATAACCTTGCTAGGCTTGTTTTGTTCATTACTCTTGCCATTTTAACTATAATGTGCCATGGCAAGTTTCTTTTCTGGTCATGCTTATTTGGCATTCTAAATGCTCCTGAATCTAGAGGTCTATAGCCTTCCAAAGATTTGGGAAATTTTCAGTTATTTCTTAGAGTATATTTTGTATTATATTAGTTTGTTCCTTGACACACTCTTTTCCATGAAAAATTTGTCAAATTTAGTCAGTGGGTTAAAGTGCCTGCTTAGGCAGGCACAGGGACTGGGGTTCAATTCCCAGCATGCCGTGCCAGCCCCACTCCTGGGGCTCATTGAGAGGGCAATTGAGACTGGGCATGGTGGTGCACACCTGTAATCCCAGCACTTGTGAGGCTGAAAATAGGAGAATCACTACAAGTCCGATCTATGTAGTGAGACCCTGGACTAAATACATAAAAATAAAAATAAAAATAAAAAAACAAAGATATAAAAAAATCATACAAAATATACATCTCAGAGTACTACTTAGCCATAAAGAAGAGTAAACAAGTGATTTGCAGGATCATAATGCTATTCCTTAATGATACTGAGGTATCTCCTGTGCCCAACAGATGATTTGAAGTGTGTTTTTAGCTGGGTGTGGGGGCACACACCTGTAATCCCAGCACTCAGGAGGCTGAGGCAGGAAAATTGCTGTGAGTTTAAGGCCCGCCTGGGCTACTAGGTGAGTTCAAGGCCAATCTGAACTGCTTAATGAGATCTTGTCTCAAAACCAAAAATAAAAAAGTGTTTCCAAAATTATGAAGTATTTTCAGTCATCTCTTTTTGGTTGTTTTGTTTTATATATTTAGGTCAAGGTGTACAGGGTCTCACTGTGTAGATCAGACTTGTAGTGATCCGCCTGTTTACAGCCTCCCAAGAGCTGGGATTACAGGTGCATACCACTATGCCCAGTCTCAATTGCTATCTTAGCACACCGGGGATGGGGCCAGCACAGCAGATCTGGGGATCGAACTTCTGGCCCCTCTGTCTGCCTAAGCAGGTGCTTAATTCCATTGAGCTATTTGTCTTGCCCCTCTTTTTGTTTTGTTGTTGTTGTCATTGTTATTTTTTCCTAATTTTATTTTGTTGTGGTCAGGGGCAAAAACTACATGCTACAAGCTGCTTGATATTTGCCGAGCCTGCTTTTTTTTTTTTTTTTTTTTTTT
>PVKA01033750.1:0-10876 GCA_004027165.1 Ctenomys sociabilis | reverse complement strand
CAAACTGTTAAAATGTTTCCTATGAGTGTATAGAGAATATGTAGCTCATATCTGATGGAGATGATTGTTTTACCTTGACATGACCATGCATCATACCTGCTGTGGGAGAAAACTAATTATTGAATTAAGTAATGATTGCTAAAAATTAAGAAATCTTCAAAAGAAAGAAGTAATGATAATATTATTTTATATATTTACTAGCTACCTATTTTTTGCATCCTAAGCACCATGATATTTATCTTATTTCATACCATTTTATAAAGAAAATATAACTATCATCTTCATTTTGTGGACCAAGAAACAAGGATCTATTAAAAAAAAAAAAAAAAGCAGGTCAGGAACCAGGCATGATGGTACAAACCTGTGATCCCAGCAGTCAGGAAGCTGAGGCAGAAAGATTGCCATAGTCCAAGGACAGCCTGGGGTATCTAGTGAGCTTAAGATCAGAGTAATCTATCTATAAAGCAAGATCCTGTCTCAAAAAAAAAATGATGAAGCAACCTGCCACATCACACGGTTAATAAACAGTAAAGTGTGTGTTTATAAATGCTGTGCTATCCAATAACAGCACTGATATATTTGCACATATATGCCATGTATATTTTCACACACATAAATGTAACATATGAGACAGGCACATCACATTTATCCAATCAAAACGACAGTACATAGTGTCATTAGATACAATATAAATAACAGAAATGAGAGAGAAAAGACAAAATACCTCTGGCAGTTTTTTCATTCAGATTCACACCATATTTTGCCAAAGCTCTAATTACATCACTCTGCCCAGCCATGCAAGCTGCATATAACAAATTTCTGCCAACAATGTCCTCTTCCAAGAGGAGCTGCATGGCGTGTTTGTGATGAGGATTTTCAGCATCCTCAAAAATCTTCTGCAGCCCTTCTACATCCCCTGTGAGAGCAGGTTTGATGAGGGGGTTCTCAATGCTTGTTGTTTCCTTCAATTCTTGAGATTCTTCTTTTTCTTCCTCCTGTGAGAAAAATAATGACTTTCCTGAACTGTCTGATTCTAGCTGTGCTTCTGGCTCCATCAATTCCAAAAGTACCTAAGACCAAAAAGAAAAGTTATAGAAATCTATTCAAACATATCAGCATTTATTTATTTATTTACTTATTTATTTTCTATTCAGGCATATTATTATTCATTTTTTTACTTATTTGATCAAACAACATATATTTACTGACAATATATATTTACTTGAAAATGAGATAATTCAGCCAATAAAGTTTACTGGGCATCAACTGTGCATAAATACACTACTTAGAAGACAACAATATGCAATGTATTAATTATTGTAACTGTCCTGCTGACCTGTTTTGAAACTGTTTCACTGATATTTTATCTTTTTTCTCATTAAAATGAGTTTAAAAATTTAAAAACACACTGCGTAAGTATATACTAAATTGCTACATGTCTTAACTACTTTTCTCTTATTGCTGGGACAAAATACCTGACCCCCAGAATGAAGGACAGCAAGGTTTATTTATCACACATTTTGATGAGACTTCAGGCCACACTTGGCTGGCACCAAGGCAGAGTGGCACATAGCAGAGGGCAGTTCACAGCAGCAGAAAACAGTGAAAGGAGCAAGAGCAGAAGGGGAGGAGCAGCTAGAGAGAGCAAGCCTCTCTCCCTCCTTATAATGTATGCAGGCCACCACCTCAGGGTGGGTGTAGCGCTCATATCCATAATCCCAGTATGGAACATAAGTCAATCAAAAATTCTAGAAGCCCACCCCATGACTGCATGGTGCTTTGGGGGGGACATCTAGACACAAACCATAATACTACATGTCTGACATAAGCAATAAATTCAACAGGACTAGATGAGGTCAAAGCGAGCTAAATGCATTAGGAAAGATTTTTTTAAAAGACTACCTACCTCTAACTAAGGCTAAGAGAAGAGAAATATAAATGGCCACTGGAGTCAAATTATGAAGACTTTTAAAAATCAGACAGCAATTTAGGCAGAATCCATTCACTCGGTGATACTGAAATCTTATTAAGTGCTGTATAGGCATTTATGCAAATCACAAAAACAACAGTCAAATTTATCTTCTGCCCTCAAAAACTTAGTATTTCTGGGGGAAAAATATGATGGTTATAAAAACATGAGCAGTGTAAGGTGACAAGTGATAGATACTATAACAGATGAGATGCTACAGTACTTTTGAAGGGTCATGATAAGCCGGGCGTGGTGGCGCATGCTTGTAATCCCAGCACTCGGGAGGCTGAGGCAGGAGGATTGTTGTGAGTTCGAGACCAGCCTGAGCTACAAAGTGAGCTTAAAGCCAGCCTGAACTGCATAGCGAGACCCTGTCTCAAAAAGACAAAAAAAAAAAAAAAAATGAAGGGTCATGATTCATTCCATCAGAATTCATCGAGTAAGTCCTAATTGTGCTCCCTCTGGCAGGACACAATGCAAACTGGGAACAATTAAGAGAAAAGTACCATGGTCTCTTCATATATGCAAGAATATTGTGGCATTACTGTCCCCATGAGCAAAACATCATGAGGGCAAAACCAATGCCTAGGCCAAGGAGCATAAAGTGATGTACTCTTAGGACATAGTCGACAGCAGTAGGGATCTATAAAGCACAGGGATACACCATGTGGTAGGCAGCTTCTGACATGGCTCCCGGGACACAACTTGGCCTCCTGGTACTCACAGCCTTGTATGATTCCCCTATCTTTGAGAATGGGCAGCACACAGTAACTTGCTTCTAATGGAGACAATATAGAAACACTAATAATGGCAGGTAGCTCCCATAATCAGTAACAGCAGACTGGCTTTTGTTTTGCTAGTTTCCCTCCCTGGCTCTCTTCATAGGCTGTGATAGAGAAGGCCACCTTTTGAGAAACAGAGGCAACCAGTAAGAAACAAAGAGTTCAGTCTAACAGCCTATGAGGAGTTTGATTCTGAAACCACCATGCAGAGAACTTGGAAGTAGATCTGTCTAAGTTGGATCTTAAGGTGACTATGGTCACAGGCAGTGATATGGTTGTAGCCTTGTGACAGAACCTGGCATAGAGAAGGGCTGATGAGATAGCTCAGTGGACTACGCGCCTGTTAGGCAACGCCCAGCACCACATGCTGCGCGGGCCTGCCCCCCAGGTACACTGAGCCAGCAACCAAGTCCAAGGTGTGGTAGTGCATGCCTGCAATCTCAGCTCTGGAGAAGCTGAAAACAGGAGGATCACTGTGAGTCCAAGCTGTGTAGTGAGACCCTATACCAAATACATAAAATTAAAAAAGAACATGACACAGAGGATCTGACTAAGCTTGACCCACATTCCTGATCCACAGAAACCAAAATAGTGGTTGCAATTCTTAACCTGCCAGGTTGTGGGGTAATTTGTTACACAGCAATAAATAAGACATACACCAATGTTAATGAAACTAAGCAATATCACCTGAAAAAAAATACATCCAGAAGATTATACATCCTGAGAAATATGTTGTTAAGCTAAAAAGGAATTGCATAGACTTTCCTGGAATATAAGTAGGTGCAACAACACTATTTTTAAAAAGAAAAGCAAAATGAAACATGGAACTCCAGATTATGAGGGGGGTTCTGGAAAGAGAAAAAATGCAGGAAATGACATAAAGAAACCATATGTTTAGTAAAGAAAATAGCATTTAAGTTGATCCATAAACAGTGGGCATGATTTTGTCACTGGGAATTCATAAAGAATGACAATCTATATAGAAAACTTACGTAAACACAACAAAGAAAAGAATCACAAGGTATTTTGGAGAATGAACAAATTGGCCAGTTTGGTAAGGGGTAGGCCACTCAAAATAAGCATGAAGGATACCTGCAAAGAGTCTAAGACTGTGTCAGTAAGTTTGACTTTAATTCTGGCAATAGTTCCTCAAGGTTCCAGTGATGGGAATTAAGCCACAAGGCTAGGGAGATGGCTCAGTGGAATAAGTGCTTCCCTGGCAAGCACAAGGGCCTGAGTTCAATCCCCAGTTCCGCAAAAAAAAAAAAAAAAAAAAAAAAATCTGACAAGTGTAAGTCCCATTTGGACAAATAAGATGCCAGAGGTGGAGCTATGGAGACAGCTCAGCAGGTCTAGGCACCTGCCTCGCAAGCACAAAGACCCAGGTTTGATCCCCAGTACCACGTGCCCTGCTGGCCCTGGAACCCTGGGTGCGCTGTGCTGGCCTAGAAACCAGGTGTGGTGGCTCACACCTGTAATCCCAGCACTGGGGAGGCTGAGACAGAAGGAATCTGAGCTGCATAGCGAGACTCTGTATTCAATGAATAAATAAAAAGAAGAGAAAAAAATTTTAAAAGATGCCAGAGGCAAAAACAAAGATTCATTAATAACTAAACAGTCTTTGCGAGGGTATCTAGAAGTAATTTGTGCAAGCCAGCAGCTACAGTAGCTACAGTTCCAACTTCACCTCCGCGATGTTTCCGTCGGCCAAAAACGCATTGGATCGTTTTCCAGTTCGGAACACTCAACAAATGGTAGCAAGGCAGAGCCGCCTGAAGCGGACTCCTGACTTCCACGGCAGATACGGTGACGCTGCCTTAGTTGGTGGAGCCGCGTTCTGTGCTGCCGCATGGACCTGCGCAGCGACACAAACTGGAGCAGAGTGGAACCTTTCCCGTGTGCGCAGAGTCACCGCCAAGGAACAGAGAGATCGGTAACCATGCCAGCGGAGATGCTACAGCTAAATTATTTCTGAACGAAATCATAATTGATGCCAAGTAAAAGCGCTATGGATCCATTAACATATGGCCTACTGAAGAAATAAAGTACAATTCAAACCTTCAAAAAATAACTGTAAACATCTGAATTAATAAGAACAGGGCTCTAATTATTTACTCATATATTTTAGTATTTATTGAATTCCTTCCTGTATGCCAGGCACTGTGTTAGATCCTGAAAATTCAACAAGAGAGAAAAGATCTCACAATCATAGAGCTTATATTCTAGTGACTGGACATGGACAGAAAAATGAAAAATACACAAATGAAATCAGTTTAGATCACAGCAGGTATTTCAAAGGAAATAAACAGGGTGAAATGTTAGAAAATAACAGGGAAGTAAAGAGGCAATGAATTGGAGCAGGAAAGTCAAGATGGTACTGAAACAAGCCTTGAGAGAGTGACAAAGACAATGAAGACCTCAGGAAAATGAAATGTCCTGAAGCAGGTGTGAAGGGCCAGGTAACAAATATTTTAGACTTGTGGGTCCACCTGTCTCTATCACAACAGCCCAGCTCCGCAGCCACAGCATAAAAATGCCCATGGACGTGGCGCAGACAGACGGCATGCCTGTCTGAGCAGTGTTTGTAACACAGGCAGCAGCCGGCAGTGGCACTCTTCCTGAGAAACCAGTCTAAGAAGGGCTGAGGGAAAAGACTGTAGCTCTATGGTGAAGAAAGGAAATGGGATGACACTGAAAAAGGTCATCGCAGTACTCATTTTAAATCGGTAGAACGCGCGAATCTCCTCTTGCTACTATGGCCCCATATCAGCATCTTTGTTCTGTAAATGTATGAGTTATAAGATATCGAAGTAGGAGCCGGGCGTGGTGGCGCACGCCTGTAATCCCAGCACTCGGGAGGCTGAGGCAGGAGGATTGTTATGAGTTCGAGACCAGCCTGAGCTACAAAGTGAGCTTAAGGCCAGCCTGAACTGCATAGTGAGACCCTGTCTCAAAAATACAAAAAAAAAAAAAAAAAAAAAAAAAAAAAAAAAAAAAAAAAAAAAAAAAAAAAAAAAAAAAAAAAAAAGATATCGAAGTAGGACTTCTCTCATTGTAGATAACAGAAAAACCAAACAAGATTAGCTTGACATAGGGGTTTTTTCCCTCATATAATAAAAATTTAAATACAAAAATTGTTCACCAGATCAAAAATACAGATCCATTAAAGAGCCTGCTTAGGGAGATGCAGGGACCATGGTTCGATCCCCAATGAGCCATGCCAGCCCTGCCCCCAGGGAGCACCGAGACAGCCATTGAGACTGGACACGGTGGCGCACGCCTGTAATCCCAGAGCTTGGGAGGCTAAAAACAAGATGATCACTAGGAGTCTGATCTGTGTAGAGAGACCCTGCAGACCCTGTATTAAATGCAAAAAACAAAACAATAATATAGATTCAAGCTATTTTTAATGTATCATGACACACTTAGTGTGCAAAACTTTCACCTTCATGAGTTTTGCCTGATAGTAACAAAATAGCTATCATAATCTTTGGTAGCATATCTTTGTTCATGACAGAAAGAAAGACGGAAACCCTCAGAGGATACACCAGTGATATCAATACCTTTTAAGAAGAAAATAAAGTCTATCTCAACAGGTCCTAACAAACTCTCAGTTCTATCTCAAAGACCAGATTGTGGTCTAACAATACTATCATTAAGCAAGGGGCGCAGTAGTATCTCAATTTTCTAGTGTCCATATGAGCAAGGATATTGGATTAACCAATCAGCCATGATTCCACCATAGCACTAAGACCACAGCTTATCTTTGAGATTCTTGAGTACAATTCTTTCACTTTATAGAAAAAGTAAAATGGAAATTTAAATAGTTTTGGGGGTCTGGCATATAACTCTCCACTCTCTCATCCACACTCACTCATCTATGCACGCCTGCACCTTCCTTAAAGCATCGTTATTACTGTTTTAGAGAATTCCTCTAAGGGAAGAGAAAGATAACTTCAGAAGACAAAGAGACAAGGTCCTCCTTCTCTATACCTCAGCACAATGCGGGGACAGACACATGGCTAGGGTTGCCCTGACAGTCTTTCAGTGCCATGATCTTGACTCTGGGATGAGGAACCCACAGCCATGAAGGCATTCATCATAAATGCTAGGGAGTGTGCTGCTCAAACTTCCACCTAAGGGAACATACTACAGTTCCTGAAGTCTGGCCCTCGAGAGTTCCTTTGGCTCCTGCTCATTTCCAGTCTCCAGTGATTACATGGGCCCCTGATACAGAACTCAGATGCAGATTATTCCTTGTATTCCCCAGTATCTAATCTCTCCTTCTTTGGTGATAAAATTCCATATCCTTTTCGTTTGAATAGGTTTTTTTTTTTAAAAAAAAACCAATCTTGGAATAGACTATTTCTTAGTCTTTCTTGCAAGTTAACAAGGCTGAAAGTGCAAAAAGTAGATAATAAGACACAGACAGACAGGTTCATCTTTACTACGTACTCTACAACCTACTGATTCTATCGTTTAAGGATGGGTGCCACCTAGCAAATCAATTTTTATGACCTATTAAATGGGTTGTAACCCAAAAAAATCAAGAAACATTAATTTTAAATAATCACCATGGATACCATACCAGGAATTCAATGAGAAGGCCTCTAAGGACACTATGTGTTTATGGTTAGTAATATAGATGTCATAGTCCTGATATAACAAAGACAGTTCCAGTTACATCTGTTTCACTGATATAATTCTTAATAGCATCTACTTTTGGTTCTCAAAAGAGCCCATTAGTAATAGAAATTTGGCCACACTATTAATAACAGCTGTGATCTTCTGGAACATTTCTGCTAAAACTATTCATCCAAACACTGAGAACAGAAGTAGGATATGTTTGAATTGCCTTTCCTCACTAACCCTGTAGGGGCTCAGGCATGAGACTTTCAACTGTGAAATTTCTATTTGTGTTTTAGAGGTATTCTTGCCATGAGGCCTAAAATAGGTTTTTATTTCTTCCAGTCCAGGCTCCCAAATCCTATTTAGGCCAATCTATAAAACCACTGCCTTCCCTTGACTCCTCTTGAAGACATTTAGCTCCTCTCAACTCCAACAGCCACTATATATAGTTTAGAGAATACAACTTAACAAATACAGTATTATGTCATTTTGGTTTTTCATAATTCTTAATGTACATTAACTGTACAAGTTAATGGAATTCCCAAAGATAGCTAGATAAGCAGATTGATAGATAGATAGATAGATAGATAGATAGATAGATAGATAGATAGATAGACAGACAGACAGACAGACAGACAGACAGACAGACAGACAGACAGATTGCGATATTCATGTTCACCCATCCTATATTCTCCATCCCCAGGTATAGCATATTATTTTCTAATTATCCTAAGTTCACAAGACATCTACCCAATTAGATTGCTGGGGGCAAGTGTCAAGCTTTATGTTTCTTTTGTGCCACCTTCAGACCTGCCACAGTTCTTGACAAGCCATGCATGTTTAATAACTCTTAAAGTCAGGTTTACAAATGTCCTTGTTTTTCTTCACAGCCAAGAGCAATGGGTTTTGTGGTCAACAAGAGTTGGGTTCATAATCAAGCTCCTCCAGTGTGGCATAATAATGGGCAATCTACCTACTCCCTTGTGGGCATAATCCAAGAACCTATTCACATGGTGGATTTAGAATTAGAACAAGTGAGATGACTCAGGTGCCAGGCACACGGTAAGCACTCAGTATGCAGAACCTCCTCCCAGCACCTTCACACCATCAGTCCTCCAGCCAAATCATCCACCAAGCAAAAGAAATGATGGTAACGCTACTATTCTTTCTTGTTTCTTAACACAACGTATTCTTATATAGTCTGTATGTGAGTTAAGTTATACTCTACCACCACTACCCCCATCACTTAATAATATATTAGTCCACATCTAGAGACTAGTCTGATCTTAGTTTCATTCAGAGATTTAGACAAACTTGATGAAATCTAGAAATCTGATCCAGGCCAAAATATTCAAAGCTACTCTCAGTATTCCCTGCAATGGAGCATAATTTCTACATCAGGCAAGTACTAAAATGATTAGGACAATAGTCCAGATTCTTTGATTTCAGGGTTCTTACAGCCTTAAAAATTAAGAGCCCCAGAAAAATTTTATTTATAAGGGTTATATCTATCAAATATTTGAAATTAAACTGAAAATCTTTCTAAATTCACCTTTTAAAAAACTGCATGTTAAGACTAAAACTTGACTATGCTCTATCACCATGCACTAAGCTAAAGTAAAAATGGATTAAAGATCTAAACATTAAAACAGAAACACTCAATCTCCTGAAAGAGAAAGTAGGAGGAACTCTTGAAGACATAGGGGTAGGTAAAGAGTTCATGAACAAACATATATTTGCACGGGAAACACTTGAAAGAATCAGTAACTGGGATCAACTCTTCTTTAGGAGCTTCTGCACATCAAAAGAAATTGTCAACAGAGTGAAAAGACAACCCACAAATTTTGAAAAACTCCCAACTAATAAGCAATCAGACAAAGGTCTTCTGTCTAGAATATATAAAGAACTAAGATATAACAGGGCCCTCAAATTTAAAGACCCAATTCAGAAATGGGCATCTGAGATGAATACACACTTCTCAGATGATGAAATTAAAGAAGCAAATAAATATATGAAAAAATGCTCCACATTGCTAGCCATCCATGAAATGCAAATAAAAACAACACTGAGATACCATCTCACTCCAGAAAGAATGGCTATCATAAGGAAATCAAACAACAACAAATGCTGGAGAGATTGTGGGGAAAAGGGAACACTTCTCCACTGCTGGTGGGAATGTAGATTGGTACAACCATTGTGGAGATCAGTGTGGAGACTCCTCAAAAGAGTTGGACTAGAAATCCCATTCAAGCTGGCTATCCCCCTACTGGGAATTTTCCCAGAGGAACTGAAAACATTATATCATAGTGATATATGTGTACCTATATTTATAGCAGCACAATTTGTGATAGAAAAATCTTAGAAACAACCAAGATGTCCATTACATGAGGAATGGTTGGAAAAGATGTGGTATTTCTATATAATAGAGTATTACTCAGCTATAAAGAATGATAAACTTGAAGCATTTATATTGAAGTGTATGTCACTTGAACACATACTCATAAGTGAAATAAACCAGACATACATGTGCAAATATCGTATAGTCCCCCTAGTATAAGAAGCGAAAAGAAGATATACAAATAGAAATGTACAACAACAACTAAAAACAACTGAGTCAGATAAGGCAAAGTGAATGGCATATGCTGCAGGATACTAATCAGCTTTTCTTCTGGATGGTTAACAACCTAAAGTCACAGATCAAAATTGGAGAAATAGAAGAGCCCCAAGGCCAGCCAACATTTTGGCTCTAGCCTTTCAAGGTCAGCGAAGACTCAGGACATAGGAGAACCTGTACTGCAGCATCATGAAACTCAGCTGAGCCCCAAATTTTCTGAACAAGGAGATTATGGAGTCACAGAGGAAAGAGACTGAAGCCTGGGGAGAGTCACATGGAGAGAAAACTTTCTCTCAGGTTCTCACAGAGAGCAAACTGGTCAAGCATTGGCCATGACTCATCCATATGGATGACACAGACAAAGGATCTACAGAATAAGGTACAGGATTACAAGATAAACCCTGAGGGGACTTCACTGACCTCATAAGAAACAAAAACTACATGTTTTTGTATATAGGTCTTGCTCTATCTCGGTCTTAACTGTCCAGCAGAAAAGTATAAAAGTGAGGTGTACAACTTGGAGCCATACTAATAAGTTGAGCTGTAAATGGCTACAGTTGACAACTTCTTCAAATAACTCACTATTATTGTGGAATGCTGGACTGTGTTGGATTGTGTCATCGAATTCAGGCACCTAAATTGGTTGAATGACAATGGAGTGCCCATCTTTGACAGGTCTAGACAAAAAAAAGGGGTATAGAAAGGAAGAATCATGATGTGTGTGTATAAACAGTATAGTTAGGATAAATATGCTGTGCTTCTGCATAATTCTATGAGAAGCAAGATTTGCACTAGTAGTGGTTGGACAGGATATTATGTCGGCTTCTAGTATTATGGACAACCAGTAGGAAAATAACAAGGTAGAAAGTATTAATTATTGAA
>PVKA01033749.1:0-24084 GCA_004027165.1 Ctenomys sociabilis | reverse complement strand
AAAAAAAAAAAAAAAAAAAAAAAAAGTCAAAAGAAGAAATACAAATAGAAATGTACAACAACAACTAAAGACAATTGAGTCAGATAGTTAGGGCAAACTGAACAGCATATGCTGCAGAGTACTAATCAGCTTTTCTTCTGGATGGTTAACAGCCTAATTTCACAGATCAAAATTGGGGAAATAGGAGAGCCGTAAGATCAGCCAACATTTTCGCCCTATCCGTTCAAGGTCAGCGATGACTCAGGACATAAGTGAACCTGTACTGTAATATCGTGAAACTCCGTTGTGCCCCAAATTTTCTGATCAAGGAGATTATTGAGCCACAGAGGAAAGAGATGGATAATGTATAGTGTTTTCTGGGGAGAGTCACATGGAGAGAAAACTTTCTCTCAGGCTCTCACAGAGAACAAACTGGTCAAGCATTGGCTGTAACTCATCCACATGGATGACACAGACAAAGGATCTACAGAGTAAGGTACAAGATTACAAGAAAAACTATGAGGGGACTTCACTGACCTCATCAGAAACAAAAGCTACATCTTTTAGTATATAGCTCTTGCTCTATCTCAGTCTTAACCATCCAGAAGAAAAGTACAAAAATGAAGTATGTAACATAGGGCCATAATAATAAGTTGAGCTGTAAATGGCTATAGTCAACAATTTCTTCAGATAACTCACTATTATTGTGGAATGCTGCACTGTGTTGGATTGTGTTGCCGAGTTCAGGCACCTAAATTGGTTTCATGACAATGGAGTGCCCATCTTTGACAGGTCTAGACAAAAAAAAGTGGTATACAAAGGAAGAATCATGATGTGTGTGTGTATAAACAGTACACTTAGGATAAATATGCTGTTATTCTGCATAATTCTATGAGAAGTAAGATTTGCACTAATAGTGCTTGGACAAGATATTATGTCAGCTTCTAATACTATGGACAACCACTAGGAAAATAACAAGGTAGAAAGTATTAATTATTGAATCTGTGATATAACTCAGGTATAAAAAATAAGATAAGTAAACAGCTAAACTCTCTTAATTCACTGATTAGAGACATGTGCTATAATAATGTCTGTAAGTATAATATCATGTATACACCTTCTATAATACCAAAACATTACGAAAACAGTTTGCAGTGCATCAATTAATCAAATCTGTCCTGTTCATTTGTCTTGAAACTGTCTCGTTGCTAGTTGTTCTTCAATAAAATAAAAAATAAAAATAAACTGAAACAGTGAATCTTCTGGAGGAGAAAGTAGGTCTAAATCATAAGGACAGAGATGTGGGTACAGAGTTTATGAGCAAAAATCAAACTGCACAGGAAATTCTTCAACTAATCAAGAACTGGGATCTCATCTTTGGAAAGATTTCTGCATGTGAAAAGAAATCACCAACAGAGTAAAGAGAAAACCCGTGAATTGGGAAAAAATAATAGCAGACTGTTCCTCAGACAGATAACTCATATCTAGAGCACATAAAGAATTAAAATAAGTAAGGCTCCAAAATTCAAGGACCTGATTCAAAAGTGGACATCTAAGATGAATTCACATTTCACAAATGAAGAGATACAAATAGTAAATAAATATATGAAAACTGTTCAACATCATGGGTCATTCAAGTGATGAATATCACAACAATGCTAAGATACCATCTTATGCCAAAAAGAATGGCTCTCATCAAGAAGTGAACTAATAACAAATTCTGAAGAGGCTGTAGGGAAACAAGAACCTTTCTCCACTGTTGGTGGGAGTGCAGGCTGTCAATCCACTATGGAAAGCAATGTAGAGAGTGGTTAAAAAGCTAGGACTGGAGGTCCCTTTCAAGCCAGCTATTCAGCTCCTGTGTGTTTTGCCAAAAGAACTGAAATCAACATAGCAGAGCGATTATATGTGCATGCATGTTTATAGCAACGCAATTTTTAATAGCTAAATCTTGGAAACAATCCAAATGCTTATCAACTAAGGAATGGATTAAAAGATGTGGTATTTTCACACAATGGAGCATTATTCAATTATAAAAAAGATAACTTTAAGGCTTTTGTAGATAAGTGGGTGCAATTAGAGGTTTTATTGGTAACTGAAATGCATCAGACCCACATGTGTAAGCATTGTATTGTTGCGGTAGTATGAGAACCTGAAAGAGTAAATATAATATGAAAGGTGCAATAGGTACCATGAAAGGGAAAGAATCTGTTCAATGGGAAGTAAAACCTGGGATGAGGAAAAGAGCAAAAGACACAAGACAAAAATATTATAAATACATATATATATATATATATATATATATATATATATATATATATATATATATATATATATATGCAGGATAATTTGGATTATTGTATTTCTGACTTCTATTGGTCTTTTGAAAGGAGCAGTTAATGCTTAATCATTTTCATTTTATTCTTAATTTTTTTCTTTTTAATTTCATGTAACTTTTTTTGTTGTTTTGTTTTGTTTCTAGCCAATTTTGAGCCTTTATATCTGATAACCTAATCAACTAATTTGAAGATGGCACCATGGCAACCATTGCTAAATTCCTATGACCTTGTTTAATGAAATTTTGTAGTATTTCTAATTTTTCATTGCTATTTTGTACACTATAAAAAACACTGGAAATCCCATTGAAGCCAGCTATCCCCCTACTAGGAATTTTCCCGGAGGAACTGAAAACATCATAGCATAGTGATATATGTGTACCTATGATTATAGCAGCACAATTTGTGATAGCCAAATCTTGGACACAATCAAGATGTCCATCACATGAGGAATGGGTGAAAAAGATATGATATTTCTATACAATGGAGTATTACTCAACTATAAAGAATGATGATAAGCTTGAAGCATTTATAGTGAAGTGGATGCCACTTGAACATATACTCATAAGTGAAATAAACCCTATAGTGCAAATATCATATAGCCTCCGTAGTATAAGAAATCAAAAGAAGAAATGCAAATAGAAAGTTATAACACAACTAAAAGGAAAGCGAGAACTTGAGGAAATGGACAAGGAGAGGCTAAGAAGAAAAGCTGGTAAACAGGACAGGGACAAAACCATACATTTGTACCCACAAGATGGGCAAGGCAAAGACTCCGAGAAACATCAGCATGTTTTTGAAAGTAGCAGATAAATGGTAGGATTCTCAACTCGACGATCTATATACACTGATAACTGTGAAAGAAGCAACTGCACTGAAGATAGCAATGTGTAATAGAAAGGTCATGCTTGGAATACCTGCCATTCTGGTCTGCTAAATACATACTTCCTGTCATGACATATCAATTATTACCATACTGCCTCACGAGTAAAAGGTTTTTTTGGGGGGGCGGGTAATAAATGAAAAATAAAAGACAAGGAAAAATATGTTACGGGACTGTTCTACTACAAAGCAGTATATGGTTAGATTTCTAAATTTCTGTGTAACAATATAGTATTATTTTTTTCTTCATATTCTGTAAGGACTTAAAATTTGATACATCAATACTTGATGGAAAATATCTGTTCCACATTATGCCTAAGATGTTTGATATTTAGACAGAGTGAACTGAACTGTATATGTTGCAGGGCAATAATCAGCTTCTCTTCTGGATGGTTAACAACCTAAGTTTTCAGATCAAAAATTGGAGAAATGGAAGGGCTGGAAGGTCAGCCAACATTTTGGCCCTAGCCTTTCAAGGTCAGTGAAGACTCAAGACATAGAAGAAGCTGGACTGTAACATCATGAAACTCAGTTGTGCCCCAAGTTTTCTGATCGAGGAGATTATAGAGCCACAGAGGAATGTGATCAATGATCTATAGTGTGCCTAAGGAGAGTCACATGGTGAGAAAACTTTCTCATAGGCTTTTACAGAGAACAAATTGGTCAAACAATGGCCGTGACTCATCCACGTGCCTGACACTGACAAAGGACCTACAAAGTGAGGTACAGGGTTACAGGATAAACCCTGAGGGGACTTGACTGACCTTATCAGATACAAAAGTTACATTTCTTCTTAAATTGGTCCTGCTTTATCTTGGTCTTAATCATCCAGTAGAAAAGTATAAAATGAGGTATATAAAGTACAGCCGTAATCATATGCTGAGGTGTAAATGGCTCTACTCAACAACTTCTGTGGATAACCCACTACTATTGTGGACTGCTGGACTGTGTGGGAGTGTTTCACTGAATTCAAGCACCTATAATAATTGAATGCCAATAAAATACCTATCTCTGATAGGACTAAACAAAAAAGGTAATACAAAGGAAGGACCATTCTGTATTTGTATATACAGAACAGTTAGGATAATTATGCAGCTACTCTTGTGTAATTCTATGAGAAGAAAGCTTTGCACTAATAGTGTTTGGACAGGATATTCTGTCTGCTTCTTGTACTATGGATAGCCATTAGGAAGATAACAATGTAAAAATTATTAATTATTGAAACTGTACTGTAAATCAGCTTTTAAAAAAAGGTAGGTATAGAGCTATGTTCTCTTATTTCAATGAATAAAGTGATCTCCTCTAATAGTGTTTGTAAATAGAATATCATGTCTGTACCTTGCACAACAAATAACCACTAAGAAAACCATAAGCAATGTATTAATTATTGAATCTGTTCTACTAATTTTATTTGAAACTGTCTCATTGCTATTTGTCTTCAATAAAATTATGGAAAAAATAAAGAAAATTTAAGAATAGCTTTAAAAAGTTTGAAATGATATAATGTATTACTAAACAAAGTGCTAGAAATTACAGTTGTATGCAACTAGGCCATACTCATAAGAGAAATAAATCAGCCCCACACGTGTAAACACTGTGTTGTCTCCCTGGTGTAAGAAACTAAAAGAGTAAATAAAATCTGAATGGTAAAACATATTGTGAATGGAAAAGAAATTGCTCAAGAAAAAGAACAACTGGGATAGGGGAAAAGCAGAAGTCAGAGAAAGAAGGGAAAAAGAAGTATATATGTGCATACATGGGAGAGGTACTGATTTCTGCTGGTTTGTTGAAAGGAGAAGTTAATGCTTCAGCGTTTTTTCCTCCTCTTTAAATGTTTATAAGTTTTCACAGCAGGTTCTTCTGGCCCAGATGAGCATCAGGGCCCTCCCTAGGAAGAACAGCAGGGTAGGCAGCCAAGTTTGTTCTCGTAGCCTCTCCTGAGTCCCTTGCACCCAGGGAGTGCAGGCCCACCAGGATGCCGGGGAAGCTGCTCCCCAGGTGCACATCAGCACTGACAGCAAGCAGCCCACATAAGAAGCAGACTGTGGTGGACGTGGGAACGCACACCCCAGAACCCCTCACAGGAGAATCTCCTCCAGCAGCAGTGACCTTGGCCACCAGATGGCCTTGGCCGTCTGCTTCTCCAGCCTGTCCTAGCGATGCCTGCGTCCAGTGGGTTCTGAAATGGTGAGCAGTTTTAAAACAAACAAAATCCTGGGCTGGATACATTAGCTTTCAGATCTCTGCACATGTGGTACAAGTACAAATGACCCTAACCTTAAGCCTGCGGTCCAGTAGCAGGCGTGGACTATAGCTCTTGTAAGGGTAAAATTCTATCCTAGCCTTAGAGATTAACTCAAGGTCAGGCCAATTATAGTAGTCCTGGATGCGGGGCTGGAGCTCTGGGCAAGAAGGCACTTTCGTCTCCTCAGGGGCTACTTGGCTGACTGAAGTGTGAGCCTGCAGATTCCAGGATCCTGGACTGTACTAGGGGAGTTCCTGCACTCGGCTGTCCAAGTCTCACTGTCTAACCTGGCCTTGGTGATAGAGGAGACAGAAAATTCCCTCCCAAGATGTGGACACAGTCAAGTTTCTTCCCTTGCAGCAAAAAAAAAAAAAAAAAAAAAAAAAAAAAATCTTACCAAAGTAGGAGCCTGAGTCTCCTCCCACTTGCCAAGATTGACTAGGATTTCATAGTGCATGGCTAAGGGTCAATTTTATTTAAGCATGCATAATAACTTACCGTTGGCGTAAAAATGTGATTAAAGTAGTTTTAAATGTGTTTCCCATATCCCTCACATATGAGGATTTTTGCCTAAACCCACAAGACAGAGCTATCATTTGTAAAAGCACGCCCTTGAGACTCTGGCCCCTCCAGGCTGCAGCTGCTTCCTCTGAGGCTGAGCAGAGGGTGCGGCCCCTCAGTCTTCGGCAAAGAAACATCAGAAGAAGCCAAGCTGAAATAAACGCATTATTTCCCTATTGCCTGGGACTTAACCTGCCAAGTCTTAGAAAGCACTGCCACTCTTTTCCTCATTTTGAGAAAGATTTCATTTGGATGGCAATGAAATAGGGCAGGTACACATTTTTCAGGAAAAAGCTTCAGGATGGCAATTAGCTTTGTTCTTCCTGCTTGCTTGATGGAATGAACACGTTTCCTGAGTGAGGTAAATCTTTGCGGAAGTCACTACACAGGCTGTTCCACCCTGCCCCATCCCAGGACGTCGCAATCTGTGAGGGTATTTGAGGTCTCCTCTAATATGAATAGAGCAAATGCTCCTTCAGCTCAGGAGTGCTTCATCTAGAAGAAACCTCCAAGGGTACAAATTTTCTCAAACTGATGCTTAAGGGGCGTTTGTTATTATAAATTTTCCTTGTACAGATGTGCCGATTTTAATAAATTAAGGATGGAAACAGGGCTGGAAAAGGCATTCTTAATTGAAGGCTGAATACTACATAGCCTGTGTCTGTGCTACTACATTTAATTTCTATGCTATGTGCTTCAAACACAACCAAATCATACCATATGCCATTAGGCAAAAGAAAGACTGGAGTACAAAACTAAAGTATGTCCAATTCATTTTTATTCCAAAGCCTGCTTAGTAATGCCCTATGATGTGTCCCAAGGAAGAGGTAGGTGCCACGGTGGAAAGAGGAGAAGGGGAAAAAGAAACTACATGAGGCAAAACCACTCCTGTGTTCTTATATTCTTTTTCATCTTGCTAAACAAAAAAGTCCAAATTTCATTTTACCAGTTATTTAGACTGAAAAAAAAGGAGGGAGGGTTGATATTTTCAGCTCTGTCTCATAACCCATACCCAATCCCTTCCATCCATTGGGCAGTTCTACCTTGGAGATACGCACATCCTAAGTCTAAGCATTTCTTACTGACTCCACCACAACCAAGCAGAACTGAGCCACCTGACATCTCATGTGAGCTGCTGCCTCTGTATCTTATCTTGCTCCCTAAAAGTCTGATCTCAACACAGAAGCTATAAGAAAGTTTCTCTAGAAACATACTTTCTATCACATTGCTACTCTGCCCAATGATTCCCAACTGAAATCCAAACTCCTCATATTCTCTATATGATTACACAAAACCTGCACTCCTCTGACCATCTGATCCAGCTCTACCACTGTCTCTACCAAGGCCACCCTCTACCAGGGTCCTATAGGGTCAGGGGTCACATCTCTATTGTTCATTGTATTCCAGCTCCACTGCATTCTGTCACATACACAGAAGTGTTATATTGTGCTTTCCTGCCCCTCCTACAGCTTCCTTCAGAGTGTGTCATATCATTCCTCCCCACATGCAGCTAGATGCTCCAACTCAGCACTGCCAAGCAGCTCCTTGCCACCACCCACTATTCTTAAGTCCTTCATCAGTATGGATCTATAGCATCTTGAACAGGATCTGCTAAAGAGGGCAAATGATGTTCATGTTCTCTGCCACTCTATCCACCCTCCTCCGTATTGTGGACTACTAATTTTCTTGAATGAATAAATCTTTAGCAAAATTCGTTATTATTATAAGGTAAAAATAATCAAAAGACATATGCTACTGATGCTAACATATCACTTCTATTACATAGAAGACTGAGTTTCATTCAGCCTTAAAGCAAAATGCATGGCCAAGGAACAGTGCCTATTCAATAAGAAGCATAATGTATAGATCCCTGTGGCCCAAAACTTCATTTTTTCTTCCTTCCTTTTTTCCTTTCTTTCCTCTTCTCTATTTACTCCTTCATGTTCTTATATTCTCTGTAACTAACCAATACATATTTAATATAGGGAATATATGCAACTACCAGTAGTCGATTCACTAGTTTTATATACTTTCTGATTTTCTTGATTCTACTGTACCAAGTGGCTTTCCAATCTAACGCTGTGGTATGGCCACCCTTAAAACGGTTTATATTTCTGCTCTTAACATAGCAGTTATGTCTTTGTTATTCTAATTAGTAGAAGGAATGATGCTGTCTTTCAAAGTCTGATTTCCTTGTCTATCGGTGGTACAAAATTTCCCTTACTAAGATGGGCAGTACACAGTGTACTCCCTGCTCTTAGAATTCTATCTTCTGGTTCCCAGGCTATCAATAGTGGAAAACTAACAGCTCTTTCATTTTAAAGATGAAAACACTGAGACATGCAAGGTGCATGTCTTTTTCTATTGTAAGTCATTTGCCCAATTTATAGCAGGATGGAGACCAAAGCAAAGAAGAGTCTGACTCTAAGAGTAACTCGCTCTTCATTGCACCAGTTGAAAAGAGGCTGTTGTTTTTAACAGCTTTTCTAATAGGAGAATAATTTAGGAAATACTTATAGGGATAATCAGGGTCCTTGTGAAGAGCAGTTGAATCATGTGTTGGGTCCTTTGAGGACCAGCATTGAGAACTCAAGGACTGACATCTAAAGCACACTCTGGGTTCAGGGATGTGGTCTTCTGAGATGCACACAACAGCAGGTTTCTGTGTCCCCTAAGCATATAGAAGACAAATGGTTTGCTCTGCTCTGTCACTTGGCCATGAGCCCCAAGAATGGCAGTGCACCCCTGCTCTGTCACTTGGCCATGAGCCCCAAGACTGGCAGTGCATGGGATCAGCCTATACACAATCTCAGTGTTGCAGCTGAAAATTTCAAGATCAGCCCCTGGGCTTCTACAGTTTCCTCTCATTACCACTTTCCAAAACCTTCCAGACAAAGAAAGGAATTCTCCACCCAGCAGTATCTTCCTGGCTGACTGCAGCTTTTTTTTTCTTTTTAAACACATTCTCTCTCTGATTCTTGCTGATCTTGAGCAAAGAATGATTTATTGCGGCCACCTCCTCAGAAGAAAGCAGAGACACAGCCTTTGTCTGAAAAAGATTAAGATCAAATAAACTAGAGAAAGAGGCCTGTGTTCTCTCAGGGAGATGATCTCCTAGAGGGAAGCTTGCAGGGGCCTTTGGAGGTTGCCGCACTTCACTCCAGAAGGTGGTGCTAGGTGTACAGCATGGAGAATGGACTCCGGAGAGGGTGAAACTCCACCTTCCCACGAGTTCAGATTACTCAAGAACTTCATCGCTCAGTGCTCTGGAATCACACAGAGGAGACAAAGAGAGGAAAGGTCATTTCCAAGTGCCCTGCTCAGGAGGCAGGAGACCAGCAGTCTGATGTTTCCATCAGCCTAAGAGATCAGCCTTTGACAGAGCATTGCAGCTGGTACATGGGTGCTTGGCACACAACAGAAGCTTGCTGTGGCCATGGAGAATTAACCTGCCTTCCCTGGCTCAGCTCTGTGTGGTGTGTCAGCAATCAGAGTACTCTCAGCCTTGTTCCTCTGTATGTCCCTGAACCTGACCCATCTTTTTAACCTTCTGCAGTGTAGCCATTCACTGATATTGTGACAGCTTGTGTCTAGATGTCTCCTATGTAGGGTTTTTTCAGAGGAAGCTGAGTGATTGCTTCCCGGTGTGCTGCTCAGAGTAAGGGTGCTGGGATGAAGGTGGTGATCGCTAAATCAGCCCACTGGTTGCTTTGGCACAACTCTAATGCCAGCAGCCTGGGTAGAGTACACAAGGGGCCACAGTGAGCTGCTGAGGTCTCTTGTTGCCTTTTCTGTCTTCCGCTGCCAGGAACAGCTGCTCTCTGCCATGTGCCACCCCGAGCCAGCCAATAATGACTTGAAACCTCAAGACACTGGGAGCTAAATAAGCCTTTCCTCCTTTTAACCTTGGGTATTTGGAGGGGTATTTTGTCTCAGCAACGAGAAAACTAACTAAGATTGTTACCCTCTCTCATTCACAAACTCCTACATCCTCAATCTCACTCCAAACATCCTGCACCTTTGTAACTGTTGCTGGCAACAGCAAGTCCTTTGAAGCCTGCTTCTGTGGATGCTGTTCAGTGGCTGTTCATGTCTTTTCCTAGGGCTTTTGGTCACAGCTGCTCATGTCCTCTATGGAGATGGGATCAGATCTTCTATGTTCTTCCTCACTGCTCCAGAATCATCTCATTTCTCCTTATTTCTAACTTGCACTCTATGGGAAACTGATGTCATCTGACCTTGCCACTCAATAAACTCTTCTGTCACCATCAGGTGAAATCTCAGTCCCACCCCTCATTTGCTGGGCAGGCCCACTGCACCTGGGTCACTGCCTTCATTCTGCACCCCAGCTCCTTCACTGTTCTACTGCTACAGCAGTGCTCCAGCTTCCTCTGTCTTTTGAACTCCTCACCTCCTGGGATCTTACTTTTCCACCTCACATGATTAATTGCCCTGTGAGCTACTTGGCCTTCTATGGCAGCTCACATTGTCTTGGAATTCTTGGCTTCTCATACCTCACTCAGAAAAGTCAATGCCTACATTCCCAGCTCAAGATGGAATTCTAATATTTTATGCTTCTTCAGAAAGTATAAAGTTCATTAACCACAAAACATTTTGCCTATTTATGCTATTTCACATTTTATTCAATCTAAATCATGTGGTCCTGCCTGCCCGACCTCTGGGAGTCCTGAGCCAGCCAATAAGACTGGGCATGGTGGCTCATGCCATAATCCCAGGGCTGGGGAGGCTGAAAACAGGAGGACCACTCCAAGACCAAGCTGCAAAGTGAGACCCTATACCAAATATATTAAGTAAATAAATAAATTACATGGACCATCATTCAGCACCCCATTTACCTTAGCTGCTTTCTGATCATGGAGATATATATATATCTGACACCCACAACTTCAAGGTGGAAAAGTGTACTTTGGTTCATGGTTTGTAGAGGTATCAGTCCATAATCAGCTGCATGTAAGGAAGGGCAGCATGGCTGAGGGGCATGGTAGAGGAGAAACAGCTCATGGCAGGGCAGTGGGAAGCAGAGATAGAACAAGGGAGGAGGAGGGAGCTGGCCCTTCCAGTTCATGCTCCCAAGGACCAACTCCTCCAGTCAGGCTTCATCACACAACATACAGTTAGCTATAAACTCATCAGTGGGCCAGTCCACTGCCAAGTATCACACCCCCATGATCTTGTCACCTCCCAAAGCTGTACCTATGAGAGTATGAGGCTCAAGGAAGACAACCAGATATAAACCATAACACCATCATTTTCAATACACCATAAAAGTACTTGGGCCAAATTGAAAATCCTATTGCTGAAAGTGGGGTACTGAAGTCCCTTGAAGCTATTGGGTTGTAGTTTATTTTTCCTTTCATATCTCCTAACATTTGCAATATATGCTTTGAGCTCTAATATTTGGTACATGTATATTAGTAATTATTGTGTTCTCTAAATGAATTGATCCTTTCATCATTGTGTGATGACTTTCTTTGACTGGCTTTAGTTTTCTTGAAGATCACTTTATCTGATACAAGCATAGTTAGTTCTGTTCCCTTTTGTTGTCTACTGTATAGAACATCGTTCGTCACTTGTAATGTATGTGTGCCCTAAAAGTGTAGTGAAGTCTCTTGAAAGAAGAATGGAGCTGGGTCTTGCTTTCTGCTATGGATTGGTCCACCTTGAATCTTGAAGGGAAAATTTAATCCACCTACCTTAAAAGTAATTATTGAAGTATAAGGGTTAGCTGCTACCACTTTGGGGTTTTTGGTTATTTTTATAGATCCTTTGTTCCCCTTTCTGTTTATATCTTTCTTTATGGTTAGAACTGTTTTCCAATTACAATAGTTTGTTTCCTTAATTTGTATCTTTTTTTAATGTAGAGTTTCACTATGTTGCTTTGGCTGGTTGTGACTCTTGCAATCAAGTGATTCTCTTCAGTCCTTGAAGTAGCTGGCATCCTGTTGGATCATCTGCCCAGCTCCACTATATATTTTTGCTTTGTGGCTCATGTTGTGGTCACTTATGACAGGTGATTTTAGGCTGATACCAACTTAACTTGATTTCATGAAAGTTCAGTACTTTTACTTCATTTCCTTGCATTTTGTGTTTTTTTTTTCTTTTTCTATATTTAGCGCAAGTTCTACAGGGTCTACAGGGCTCATTACATAGATTGGACTCATAGTAATCCTCTTGTTTTCAGGCCCCCAAGCGCTGGGATTACAGACCCGTGCCAATCTCAATTTCCAGCTCAGCATGCCCCAAGGGCGGGGCCAGCGCAGTATTGCAGAGCCGTCCGCTAAAGCAGGCGCTTCAGTTTGCTGAGCTATCAGGCCAGCCCTTTGCACTTTGTATTTTTGGTAGTATACTTTATCTTTTTATATCGTTTGATAATTTGATTTTTAACCTTTATGACCGAGATATGAGTGACTTACACATCCTTGTTTTACCTAAAACCTCAGCGACATGTTTATCACTCCGTTAGTCTTGAATGTCTTCTGTTGTGTCATTCTCCTCCAATATCCTGGTTTTCCTTGCACCTAATGTTTTTCTATATATAGTTGTGGTATATTTTCTTCTTTCTTTCTTTCTTTCTTTCTTTTTTTCTGTCAGTCTGTCTGTCAGTCTGTCTGTCTGTCTGTCTGTCTGTCAATCGGTCTGTCTGTCTGTCTTTCCTTTTTTGCCCTGCTCAGCCCACCCTGAGGCGGTGCCTAAGCATGTCTAAGCAGGCACTGTAGACCGCTGAGCTCTCTCACTGGCCCCTATATTTTCAATAATAAGCAATTATGTTAACAAAAGCTATTTCTTACTGATATTTTCACTGAAACTGATTTTGTCCTGTTATAATAGCTTGTTAAAGCACTTGAGTATTTTCAAACTAAAACAAGAAAAATTAAAATTAAACCACTGAGATCATTTTGCTTATAAAAAACTTCATTTAAGTTTTGCAACTGCTAATATTGACAAAAAACAAGTTTTATATACTTTTGATGGGAGTGTAAATTGCTCCCTGTGAGGCCAGCATGACAGTGCAAGTAATTGTTGAAATGCAAACCCCTTGGACTCAGGAATCATATCTAGAGGTACCTATAGCATAGAATTTCCAGAAGAAACTCATAAAATTATGTATGTGACTCCATAGGAAAGAAGAGACTTGAGCTGAAGCCTGATGAATGGAATTGTATGAGCACAGAATATTAGAATAAGTAGATTTTGTTTTGCTTTTAGATGAATTGATATTTTTAAAGTTTAGAAAGACTTGTATTTAGAAAAGAACTAAAAGATAAAGAAATAGAGTAACTTTCACTAAAAGACTCACAATGTAAATTTATAACTTATTAATGGTCACAAATTATATATATTATATAACTATATATTTACATACGTGTATAATTCTATAGATTGTAATACGCTTAAAGTACCATGGATTCAAAATAGTAGGGTGGGGCTAAACCACTTGATTGACTAGAATGTCAAGAACTCGGGGGTATATTTTGAAGCCATCACAATACCTGTTCTCACTCTTCTGATAAGAGAGCCTGACAACACAACATATTTATCTATACCTGTACCTCTATAGTAGCTTATTTAATCCTTCTAACAACTGTATGGTTCCAATTTTCCTCATGTAGAAACTGAGATCAAAGAGGCTAGGTATCTTGTTCAAAGTCATAGGTCAGTTATCAAAAGCTACCATGATTATGTTCCTTGAAAGGGGGAAGGTAGGTCAATGTACAGTTCCAACTATCTAGGCAGAAAGGACTGGCTGACCCTCACCACCAGGGATAAGCTGGTAGGGGTGCAGACAGCAGGAAGCAGGGGCTGGAGACTTGAGGCAGGGTATCTTGCTGACTCGTTCCTGTGCCAACAGACTACTTCATTATGCCCTATGGCCAATCACTTTCTCCATGCAGTGGGTAGCCATCGGGCATAGGTCTTGGCTTGACAACCTGACAGTAAAGAGCACTCTTTGGCTCCCAACTGGAAAATCCTAAGGGAAATACTCATCTAGTGAGCTCAACTTTTGTACTGTCTGTCTTATCCCTGGCTGAGGAGAGTGAGGTGATAGCCAAGGAACTACCACCAGCCAAAGGATGTGATTTCCTAGAAAAACCACAGTATGCTCAGAAAGGAAGAGGTGAACAACTCAACTAGAAGTGCCTGCTTCCTGAGGAAAGGGTGTAGGAGATGTGTGTTGCTCAGGTGCTATCTCTTCAGTCCCACCTACAGAAGCAGCATCCTATGCTGGCTCTGTAAAAGCCCCCAAGAAGTGCTGCAGGGCTTTGTCTAAGCTTTCTCCTTTCTGCCTTCAAGGCATGCCAGGGGACTCTCAAATAAGCTAAGCATTTTTGCTACATATGGGATTTTTCATTTCAAAGAAAATATTTGCATAGAGCATAGCTTTTAATAATAGTGCAGCAGTGTTGGGACATCTTTTATGGGTGGCAAAGAGCTTGGCAGTGGCCTGTGGCTCTTATGGCATTAATTACATATTTTCCTTCAGCTCTAGTGTTGATTGCTATGTGGAAAGTGTTTAGAACCTTGTACAATCACCACTAATTTTTGCAAGAATATGCTCTGAATATCATGAAAATTGAATCCACTCTCTTTCACTCATTTGTACCAGACCCATACGGATTTCACTAGTGAGTACCCTGAGGCTGGGAGGACTTTTCAAGCCACAGGCACTGAGAGTCCACTCTGTCCATTACAATGTTCTCCTCTCATTTTAAAAGTTAAGTAAGCTTTACTGGTCTGGTCGTAAAGGAGATCTTCTCCCACAGTGTTCCTTGAAGGGACACACCTTCCTGGAAAAATATCTCCATTACAATAAATTCTTGAAAAACTCAATGAAATTTAATCTTCTACCAGACATTTCTTGACTCTCCAGAAATTGTGAAGTGCACATTAAAATACTGTCTCTGTTTATCTAAATTTAAATAACAAGTCATCAAATTACAAATATCCTGAGTTGGTACCCAGTACCATATAAGCCTGCTACTGTGAAGTAAGGGTCTTTAAGGAACACAAGACCCTTGTGTACCACCAGATATTCACTAAGTCAGTATTAATGGATTTTGCTTTTGTTCATTTGCATGCATTTATATATATACACAATGCTCAAATAACTGAAGGTTATTACTATTGCTATAGCAATTAGTATCTTGCTAGTACCACAAGATACTAATTTTAATATTCCAGATAGGAGAAAGTTTTGTATGGCTTATCTATGTATTATTATTTATTTATTTTGTGGCCAGCTCAGCGCACCCTTGTGGGCGGGGCTGACACAGCATGTGGTACCAGGGATCTAAGCATGGCCTCTGCTCTTACCTAAGCTTGCCTAAGCGGGTGCTTTAGACCACCTAGCTATCTCACCAGCCCTGTGTGGTTTCATTTAACTTAAATCATTGCAATTCTCTGTCATAAGTATTACCCTAAGAGTTGGAAAACATATTATTTCATAGCAACAAACAAACATGTTGACTTCACCACCTTTCTACTGCTGACACAGAATATCATTTAGTATATGGTTCTGGAGGCTGGGAACTCTGACCATGGCAGCCACATATGGTGCAGGCCTCTGATCTGTGTCATAATATGGTGGAAGAAAAAATCATTATGCATGAGACAGATAGAGGGCAAGAGGGGACCAAAATTATAACTAGCTCTCATGATAACAAAGTTCTCTTATGAAGATGAGAGAAAGGAGAAATTATAGGGAAAAAAGGAGAGGAAAATGTGTAAGTATATATACAAAAAGGCTGACATGATTGTAATAATAATTTCCATCAGTATTTATTTTATTTTTTAAAAAAATAATTTCCTTTTATTTTGAAGAGTAAAAACAAGAGCAAGAAAAACAAAAGCAAAGGCCAAAACATGAAACAATACACAGGTTGCAGATTTTCAAAATAAGAATATCTACCAACAGTGGTTGATATATTATCATTTTTATCATCAAATCTGTTGCTCAGATTAACAGTAACCTATGATGGGATATATGACTGAATATTACCACATGCTTCCAAAATGCAAAAATTTTTGTTCTTGTCTCTCATTTCTTATATTATCTTTTTATAAACAAATATACTTTATTTAATTTTCTAATTTTTATTGAAATTAATGAGAAAACAGCAATGAAACACTTTCAAAACAGGTTAGTAGGAAAGTTAGAATAACTAATACATTGCATATTATTGTCTTTGTAGTAGTTATTCAGAGGACAAGATACAGACATGAAATCTTGTCTGAACACTATTAGTAAAAATCTTTCTTATCATTGAACTAAAAGAAAGTAGCTGTATATTTATCCTAAACAATTAGTATATACAGTTGCATACATATATTTTTTCTATAAAATGGTCCTTCATTTATATCCCCGTTTTTTATTTTATTTTGTCAGGAATGGGTATTCCATTGACATTCGAATATTGTAGGTGTGTGAATTCAGCAAAATAATCCAATATAGTCCAGTAGACCAAAATAGTAGTGGGTTATGCAAAGGACTGGCAATGTCAGAAGTTATTGACTTCAGCCTTTCAGAGATCAACATATTAATATGGCTTTATTTTTATACCTCTTGATTATACTTTTCTGCTGGATGATAAAGACCAAGATAAAGCATAACATATATAACAACAAAATGTAAATTTTATATCTGACAAGGTCAGTCAAATCTCCTCAGGATTTATCCGGAAATCCTGTACAGCAGTTTGTAGATCTTTTGTGAATTTTCAGCCATTTGGATGAGTCACGGCCATTGCTACTCTCTGTGAAAGCCTGAGAGAATGTTTTCTCTCCATGTGACTCTTCTTAGGCACATTCTGCATCACTGATCACTCTCCACTGTGGCCACATAATCTCCCTAAAGAATATCTGGGACACAACTGAGTTACAGGTTATTATAGTACAGGTTCTATTATGCCCTGAGTCCTCACTGACTTTGAAGGGTTAGGGCCAAAATGCTGGCTATTCTTGTAGCCCTTCTTTTACTCTAATTTTTTGGTCTAGAAACTTAAGTGTTAACCCTTCACAAGAGAAGCTTAATAATATTATTACCCTACAACATAGGCAGTTGAGTTTAACCTTACTATCTGTCTGAATATCAAACATCTTAAACATAACATGGAAGAGGTATTTTCCAATAAATGTTGATATGCTAAACTTTAAATCCCTATCGAATGTAAAAAATGAAAAATACAAATAAAACAATAAACAATTACACACGTTTAAACAGAAATTTAGAAATCTAACCATATACAGCATTGTAGCAGGACCGTCCTATAACACTTTTTTCTTCTCCCTTTTCTTTCATTACCTTTTCCTTTAAACAAATATTTACTTGGGAAAGACTATAGCAATAATTGATATGGCATTAGAAGCAATAGAAATAGAAAAATAGAAGACCAGAATTACAGGTATTCTAAGAATGACACATTGCTATACTTGGTGCAGTTGCTTAGTTCACAGGTATCAGCATATATAGTTAGTCAGGATGAGAATCCTGCCAGTTAACTGCTAGTTTCAAATATCTGATAGAGATTCTTAGGATCTTGTTTCCTAGCTTTTCTCCTTACCGTCTGTTCACTGCTCAGTCCTTAAATTCTCACTTTGCATTTATGTGTTACACCTTTCAATTTTTATTGCTTCCTTTGAGATTTAACACTAGGGAGAAAATACTATATTTACACATGTGTATCTGGTTTATTTCACTTATATCTACAATTGGCATCCACTTATATATGAAGCCTTTGAAATTGTCATTCTGTACAGCTGAGTAATACTCCATTGTATAAAAATATCACATCTTTTTCATCCATTCCTCAGGTGATGGCATCTAGGTTGTTTTCAAGATTTGGCTATCACAAATTGTGCTACTATAAACATAGGTGCACATATATCACTATGATATTATGTTTTTAGTTCCTTTGGGAAAATTCCCAGCAGGGGGATAGCTGGCTTGAATGGGATTTCCAGTCCTGCTTTTCTAGAGTCTCCACACTGATCTCCATAATGTTTGCACCAGTGTACATTCCCACTATCAGTGGATAAGTGTTTCTTTTTCCCCACATCCTCTCCAACATCTGTTGTTAGTTGATGTCTTTATGATACTCATTCTTTCTGGGGTGAAATGGTATCTCAGTGTTGTTTTAATTTGCATTTCATGGATGGCTATTGAAGTGGAACATTTTTTCATGTACTTAATTAGCTTCTAGAATTTCTCCCTCTCTGAAGTGTGTGTTCATTCCAAATGCCCATTTCTGGATTGGTTCTTTAAATTTTGGGATCCTAATGTTTAGTAGTTCTTTATAAATTCTAGAGAGCAGACCTTTTTCTGACTGCTTACTAGTTAGGATTTTTTCAAAATTTGTGGGTTGTCTTTTCACTTTGTTGATAATTTCTTTGGACATACAAAAACTTCTCAAAGAGAGGAGGCCCCACTTGTTAATTCTTTCAAGTATTATCCGTGTGATTTGATTTTTGTTCATGAACTGTTTGCCTACCCTTATGTCTTCTAGAGTTCTTCCCACTTTATCTTCCAGGAGATTTAGTGCTTTCTGTTTTAATGTTTAGATCTGCAATCCATTTTGATTTTAGTTTAGTGCATGGTGATAGACCTGGTCCTGTTTTAGTTTTTGGTATGTAGAGAGCCAGTTTTCCACACCATTTGTTAAAAAGGCTATCTTTCTTCAAGTAAGTGTGTTTGGCCTCTTTGTGAAAGATAAGGTGCCCCACTGTGTTTTGTAGTTGCTTCTGCATCTTCTAATCTATTCCATTGATCCTCAGGTCTGTTTTTTTGTTTGTTTGTTTGTTTGTTTGTTTGCTGATACCATACAGATTTTATCACAGTAGCTTTGTAGTGTAATTTCAAGTCAGGAATTGTCATGTCTCCTGCATTGTCTTTGTTGCCCAGGATTGCCAGTGCTATTATAGGTCTTTTCTTGTTCCAAAGAAATTTGAGGAATGATTTCTCTACATCTGTGAGGTATATGGGTGGCATTTTGATAAGTATTTCATCAAATCTCTATAACAATTTTGGGAGTTGTTATAATGTTGGTTCTTCCTCTCCAGGAGCACAGAATATCCTTCCATTTTCTGAAATCTTCTACGATCCCTTTCTTCAGAGTACTGTAATTTTCATTGAATAGATCTTTTAATTCTTTAGTTACATTGATTCCTAAGTATTTCATTTTCTTCGGTGCTAATGTAAAAGGTATTGCTTCTCTAATTTCCTTCTCAGTTTGTTATCTGCACAGAGGAATGCTGCTGACTTTTGGGTATTGACTTTGTGTCCTGCTATCCTACTGAATTTGTGTATTAATTCTAGTAACATCTTTGTGGAGCTTTTCGGGTTTTCCAGGTAGAGTATCATGTCATCTGCAAATAATGATAGTTTAATTTCTTCCTTATTTATCCTTATTCCTTTTATTTCTCTCCCTTGTCTAATGGCTCTAGCTAATGACTGCAGAACTATATTGGATAAGAGTGGTGACAGAGGACATCCTAGTCTTGTACCTGATCTGAGAGTAAAAGATTTCAGTTTTCCCCATTTAGAATTATGGTAGCTGTTGGGTTGCCTTAAATGGCTTTTATCAGATTGAGGTAGAGGCCATCTATTCCAATTTTCTGTAGAATGTTAAACATGAATGAATGCTAGACTTTTTCAAAAGCCATTTCTTCATTGATTGACATGATCACTTGGTTTTTAGATTTAGCCCTATTGATATAGTGTATTACATTTGCAGATTTGAATATGTTGAACCATCTTTGCATCCCTGGGATGAATCCTCCCTAGTCATGGTATATATTCTTCTTGATGATTTGATGCATTCTATTTGGTAGGATTTGACTGAATATTTTTGCACCTAGTTAATGACAGGGATTGGCCTGTAGTACTCCTTTTTAGTTGCTTATTTCCCTGGTTTTTGTATCAGTATAATACTTGCCTCCAGGAATGATTTTGGAAGGATTGCTTCGTTTTCAATTTCATTAAAGAGTTTGAAACATATAGGGATTATATCTTCCACAAATTTCTTGCACAATTCAGCTGTGAATCCATCAGGACCTGGACTTTTCTTTGTTGGTAGCTCTTTTATTACATTTGTATTTCATTGCCTTTTATTGGGTTATTCAGGGTTGTTATATCTTTTTGATCCAGTTTTGGTAATCTGTACCTTTCTAAGAATCTGTCCACTTCTTCTGTGTCTTCTATTGTGTGAGAGAAAATGTTCTCATAGTACCTACTGACAATTTCCTGAATTCCCACTAGGTCTTTGGTAATTACCCTTTTCATTCCTTATTGCTTGTATTTGAATTTTTTCTTTCTTCTTTTTGATGAGGTTAGCAAGGGGCTTATCAATTTTGTTTAATCTTTCAAAGAACCACATTTTTTAATTCTTTGAAGTTTTCTTCATCTCAATTGAATTAACTTCTGCACTAATCTTTATGATTTCTTCCCATCTTTGGGTTCTAGGTTTGGTCTGCTCTTGCTTTTCTAGATGCTGGTGGTGCAACATTAGGGAGTTTATTTCTTTCCATTCTGTTTTCTTAATGTGTGAGTTCACAGCTATCAATTTTGCTATGAGAACTGCTTTCATTGTATCCCATAAATTCCGATAAGTTGTGCTTGAATTTTCATTGAATTGTATACATTGTTGAATTTCTTGTTTAAATTCATCTGCGACCCATTGGTTTCTGAGTAGGGTGTTTTTTAATGTCTGTATATTTGTGGAGTTTTTCTGTTTTCTTGTCTCATTTATTTCCAGTTTCACTGCACTGTGGTCAGATAAAATGCATGGGACAATTTCTGCTTTCTTTCATATACTTAAGCATGACCTACAGACTAGTATGTGGTCTGTTCCAGAAAATGACCCATGTGCAGCTGAAAAAAAAATGCATATTCAGCTGTGTTTGGGTGGAACACTCTGTATATGTCTACTCAGTCCATTTGTTCCAAGCTCTGGTTTTGTTCTACTACTTCCTTGCTAATTATTTGTCTGTTTGACCTATTATTTTTGGATAAGGGTGTGTTAAGGTCTCCTGTTTAGATTGTGGCATTGCATATTAGATTTTTCATATCCATTAAGATTTGCCTCACATAGTTGGGTGCTCCAGTGTTTGGTTTATACATATTTATGAGTGTTACCTCTTCCTCTTGAATTTTTCCCTTTGATCATTCTTGGTTTGAAGTTGAGACTATCTGAGAACAGCTTTGCTACCCCTACTTTTTGTCTGAGATGCTGGGCAATGTAGTATATTTTTCCATTCTTTGACTTTCAGCCTATGAATTTCTTTATCAGTTGAGTGTGTTTCTTGTATACAGCATATTGTTGGGTTTTGCTACCTGATCCACTGTGCCAGTCTATTTTAATTTGTGTGTTGAGTTCATTTATATTAATGATTAAAATTGATCCATCAATTTTTAAAAATAGCAATTAGTATTTAGAATTTTCACCTTGACTAACATGCTGATGTTTGTGATCTGAGCAACTACTTAATGGATAGCAATGTATAACACAGAACTGATGGTGGAATGCCTCTACTCTTGGTCTTCTAAATGTGTGCCTTTTCTAATTATCAACTAGTATACTGTTTTTAAAATAAATTAAAACAAAAACTAGAAGAGAAAAATAAGGTTTTTAAAAGTAAGCACCAATATTCAGTCAATTCCCCAATCTTGCATTACTATATCTGTTAATCTGAGCCACAGTTTTGATGATTAAAAAATAGGTAATACAACAACCATTGTTAATTAGCTATTTTTCTTTTTAAAATCTATAACATATGTATTGTTGTATCTTACTCTGTTTCTTTCTCTTTTTTTAATCTTTTTGCTTCTGTTTTTGCTCTTCAAAATAAAATAAAATAGAAAAGAATCCCTGACAAGATGGAATCATGAGATACAACCTTTCAACATCAAATCCAAATTGGAGCAGGTTTTCTTGATGATTTATGCAGTAACTACAGTGTCAGTTGAAACACAGAAGAATTAGATAATGTTTGTGTTTTAATAAACCCTAAACATGTGTGATATAAATAGTTTGGTGGTTTACAAACAAAATAACAAGTTCAAAATATGGAGAAATTTTCTTAGAAGACTAGAACTGAAGCTCATAAGATCATTTATGGCAAAGAAAAAAAGTTTCTTCCCAGTGAACTACACAAAAATTTGCAGAGCCCACTGGTGAACTGACCAATTAACAGGCAGGTACAGGATCCCAATCAATAGGAAAACAAAATAGATGTTTACTGTGACCTACAAAAAAGTACAGTAAAAAATATGTGGTATCAGTGTAGGTTATAATTGACTATAGAAAATGCAATTATTATATATGAATACAGCTTGAATGTGATGAGTGAAGCCAAGCTTATTTCCTTGGTAGACTTTTCTTTATGCTTACATTGTGGTTCACATATCTCTTTTGATATTATCTTGTAGGTTTTGTAAGCAAGTGAAGAGCTGAAATTAAAATGATGATATCTATTCTAAGCATTCATTATATATCTTATATTTTATTGTATTGATATCTTATTTTTCTGCTAAGTTTATGTAGCAAAATATAGTAGAAAGCTTCTGCCAAATCAGGAAGAGAATTTACAAGTTAAGCAAGGCAGATCATGCAATTGTTTGTAAAGACTGGCTTGGGTGTGACAGTTGAAGCAAAAGCTATTTTTGTGTTAAGCTATATTGATATTTGTGTTGTAGTTCATATAGGAATTGATTTCTTCCGGGCAGAGACAGCGCAGCCGACTCCACCATCCTGCTCCATCCCGGCCGCGCCCGCTCAGCCCCTGAGACCGGCCAGAGACAGTGCGGCCGACACCACCATAATCCTCCATCCCGCCCGCCCCTGCCCAGCCCCAGAGACTGGCCAGAGACAGCACGGCCGACTCCGCCATCTTCCTCCATCCCGCCCACGCCCGCCCAGCCAGAGACCAGCCCGAGACAGTGGCTGACTCCAGCGGCCTCCTGATTCCCGTGCCAAGCTCGCCCAGCGAGAGCAAATTTACAGGACTCACCAGGCTTCCCAGATCAGTGAGAGTGTGGTGAGTCTGAGGGAGAGCCTTTGGCTTTGTCCCATGCGCGCTACGCAGATCCCTGTCCCCAACCCCTCCAAGCCAGTGACTGGCCTGAAACCTCAGGACCCACTGACCAACACCTCCCCAGATTCCCTGACCTACAGCCCACTGATTGAGTGGGAATTTCCCCGATTCTCTGGGCATCAAAGGTCAGTGAGTGTAGAACCTCAGGCCCCTAGTGCCTGAGATACATTTCCCAGGGATTAAGCTTCCCGTCACCTCCCATGGCCCGGTGACAGCTCCAGGCACACTGTGCCAGAGAAATATTTCCAGGTGATTACTGGTCCTACGCCACAGCCTCAGACCCAGTGAAGGTCGGCCTGCAGTAAGAACTCCAAGCCTGCCACAGCAGAGGGACATTTCTCAGCAATCCACGGTCCCACGCTACGGACCAAAACCCAGCACAGCCTGGCCAGTGAGTGAGGGCTCCAGGCCCACTGCACCAGAGGGACCTTTCCCAGCCTTCTTGGGTTACGGCCTGCAGACCTGGACCCAGCACAAGCTGACCGGCTCAGTACAGCCTACTCAGTGAATAAGATCATCCACTATCCTTTTGTGAGCCCAGAAAACCCACCAAATCCCAGACCCACCCACCTGGGGAACACCCTGCCTGACACAGAAGGGCTGACCCTGGGAACCAACATAGGGGAACCAAAGGAGCTGCAGCAAAAAAGGAACTGAACATAACAGCTAGACCCAGGATAGGCATACCTGGAAAATCTTAAACTTAATAGACTGGCACCCGAATCTCATAACAAGCTAAGGTTATAGCTGCACCAAAGGGCTACACCAAAGGTCACAGATCAGTGCTATACAAAATGACAAAGAGAAGGGGAAAAATGCAATCCCAGACCTCGAGTCCATCAGGAAGGGCAGAGGACACTAGCTCAGCTGCAACGAATGAAGTAACAGATACAGCAGCAAAGGAACAACAGCAGAAAGCTATAGAGGAAATAAAACGAGAAGTAATTCCCCAATTTAAAAAAGAAATATTTGAAT
>PVKA01033748.1:0-24081 GCA_004027165.1 Ctenomys sociabilis | reverse complement strand
TCTGGGTTCATAGAGAACCACCTTGCAGGGGTGCTCACAGATGGTGGAAGGGTGAAGGGAGCTCCGCGGGGCTTCATGAAGGCGCTGGCACTCCGCGCGTGGGCTTTTCCCTCGTGACTGACGCACCCCCCAAAGCTCCACTCCCCCGTACCAAGCCTGAAGTAAAATGACTGGAAGTAACTCCCATCGCACTGGGAGTTAAGATTTAATATACTCACAGGTACAAGTTTGGAGAACAGTGAGGTACAATCATTCAGTCTACAATAACTTCCTTGGAAAATGTTTGTTTGAGGTTTTTGTCTTTTATAAAAACAGAACATTTTTCCTTTTTGATTGTTGCTTTGTTTTGCTATTGAGTTTTAGGAATTCCTTATACATTTTGAAAGTTAACTCCTTACCAAATGTGCAGCTTGGAAATATTTTCTCCCATTGTTGAAGTATTTTATTCTTTCACTATTTCTTTTGCTAAATGTGTTTTTTAGTTTGGAGTATGGTGAAGTGAAACTAGCCAGCTGCTGAAGTACACATATTGCATTATTCTCCTATAACTGTCTAAAATAGACTCAGAAGTGTGAACACAGCAGTGGCCGTCGAGGGCTGAAGCTGTATGCCGAGGGATGGGTAGGAAGTTACCATTCGAAGTGTTCAGTTACGCCACATGAATAAGCTTTAGGTGTCTACTTATAACACAGAATCATGGCCTTAAAATTTTTAGATTTGCTTTGTGGCATAAGGTAGTCTCTACCCTGGAGAATATTTCATGATTGCTTGACGAAAAGTTATTATACATAGAAAACGTTAAAATTCTAATCCAACTAATTTAGAATATAATACAGTATAGGATACAAACAAATACACAGTATCATTTGTATATATTAACAACAAACAATTTTTAAAAGGAAACTGAGAAAACATAATTTAAAATATCTACAAGAAGTAAAATAAAACACTTAAGAATGCATTTGATTAAAGAGATGAGAGATTTCTGCATTAAAAGCTACAAAACAATAATGAAAGGAATTAAAAAAGATTCACATAAATGGAAAGATGTTCCATGTTCTGTTTTGCATGAACTGAATTTTAAAATCTCTATACTATCCAAAGTGAACTCAGTGCAGTCTATCAAATTCCCAAATAATTTTCACAGAAATAAAAAGTTCTAAGATTCTTATCAATATTAAAAAAAAAAAAGTTAAATATCCAAGGCAAAGGAGTTAAAAAAAAAAAGCAAAGCCGAACCACAGAGATAGCTCAGTAACATAAGCACCTGACTGGCAAACTAAAGGTCCTCAGTTCAATCCCCAATTCCAAAACGAAAAAAAAAAAAAAGAAAAATAGAAGAAAAGAAATAAAGAAAAACCAGCAAAGCATTCATAGCACAATATATGCCTTTAAACTATATTACAAAGCAGTTATTCCTGAAATAGCATGGTAACTGGTAAAAACAAGCAGATTTATCAATAGCAAATAGAGAGCTCAGAAATGAGTTCATCCAGTTATGGATAATTGATTTTCAAGTAAGTGGCCAAGGACACAAAATGGGAAAATAAAAATCTCTTCAATAAAAGCCATTTGGAAACTATTATATCCATACTCAGAAAAGTCAAGCTTATCCCTGAACTCACACCACCTAAAAAAGAATCAATGCATCACCACATCTCACAATCCGCAGGCCACGTGCTCAGAGGCGGCTCTGTGGAGGTGGCTGGAGCACGGAGACACCGTGCGTGTCCGCGTATCAGTCCTCCGACAAGCTTACAGCGGCCTTTGCTGTCCGGAGGTGTGGCCTGTTTGGAAAAGGCAGCTTCTGGGGCCACTGGCAGCAGGTGTGCGTGCTCCTACCCAGCTCCTGCTTCCCTCTCTGCTCCCCGGTCACCAGGTGACCCGCTTTCCACCTCCGCGCTACTCCACCACACCCTTTCTGCCTTGCAGCCACCTGGCAGAGGAACACAACTGCTGAAGCCGTGAGCCAGAACAAATTTCTCCTGTTTTCAGTTTCAGGTGTTGGGAATTTTATGCCAGGGAGAGGAAGGATGGATAATGCAGAAAACTGGTACTAGAAACAGAGTCACTGTCAGGACTGTACCTGACTGCGCGGCTCACCAGCCTTTGAAGTGGCGTCCAGAGGAGTGCAGAAGGTCTGGAGATGTGGGCTAGAGAAGCCCTACATGCTCGTGAGCAGTGCTTCATGTGTGCTACTTGTTAGGACTCAGAAGGCCAGAAGGCTGCTGGAGACGTCACTGCGAAGGCCGCTCAGAAGGTCTCCAAATGGAGCGAAGACTCCCGTGGCCTTTGGGCTACAGAGGCCATGTGTGGTCCATTGTGGCAAAGAATTTATCTATATTTTGGGCATCTCCTGAGACTTGGTAGGAAAATAATATTAAGGGTGGAAGCCTAATTAATCTAGGGGAGGAAATTTCAAGGAGCCCAGTGTTAAGTGTGTGTCATGGGTACTGCTGTCTGCTTTTCAGCAGAGCTATATGAGAACCAAGAGCAAACAGCAGAATAATTTGCAAAGTTTGCAGTTTCACTAGAAAGGAAGCACCAACAAAGCCGGGGCAAGAAGAAACATAATTGTTGAAAAAATTAGCAGTAAAAAGAACCCAAGTCCTTTGGATACACACAGCAAGAAAGATGCCTGAAGGATGTCTCAGAAACCAGCAAGAGAGACAGTGTAGTAGCACATGCCTATAATCCCAGCTCTTGGAGGGCTGTAAACAGGTGGATCACTATGAGTCTGATTTAGTAGCTCAACACCCTGTAGACCCCTCCCTAAAATAAAAAACAAAAGAAAGAAATCAGTAAGAGCCTGTCCATTTCAGGCTCAGGGGTGAAAAGCTGTAAAACTTTCATTTCACAGGGCAGCCTCTGGGCTCCTGCTTGCGAACAGACACCTAGGGAATTGGCCTCCGGGACTCGTGCTTAGTCAGGCAAGCACTCAGGGCCACTGCAGTCGTGGCCCATGGAAGGCAGGCTGCTGAGCAAGCTGCTGGCAGCGTCCGCATGCTGGCTGTTCGGGCATGCAGAATACAAGAGGCGTGGAGCCCCGAAGGCTCTCACTCAGGTTTCGGGTGAAAGCTTGAGAGCCCGGCAGGGAGACCCCGAGAGGAAAGTGAGTGAGGGTGTGAGGACAAAGCCAAAAGTGACAGTGGTGACCTCGGGAGCGTGGAGACACCAAAGGCATGGACCGTCCTCTGAGGAAATCTACATGCAGCGAGCAAAGCCAGCCCAAGAGAGAGGGCCTGTCGGCCGCAGTGGCAAGGCCATCGGACCGGGCAGCCAAGCTGGTAGGAGCTCACAATACAACCCGTCTGGTGCTGGATTTGGGGCGCAGCGCTTAGTGTTTGCCTTGCTGAGCGTTAGCTTGGCTTCCCTCCATTTTAGGATAGGAATGTTGACTGTGTGATTGTATGTTAGAAGTATTTTTCTTTTTTGTGTGATTTTCACGGGCACTCACCACCGAGAGTTTGCCATCAGTCTCAGACTAGAATGTGGGCTTGGATTTTTCAGCAGTGCTCGAATTGTAAGTGTATTGGTGACTCTTAGCGACGGGCTAAGTGAACTTTGCTTAATGAGATGAGCACAAGCCTTTGGGGGCCAGAGGAGAATGCTACGGTTTAGACTTAGATGTCTCCTAGAAGCCTTGAGTCATAGGTGGAGCTCTGAAGGTGACTGGACCGTGGGTGAGCTCATAGCAAATGTGGAGGAGCAGCAGGCCGCGGGGGCGGGGAGCAGCACTGTGCTCTGCGGCAGTGAGCACCGAGCACGGAAAATAGCACAGGCGATCCGAAGGACACGACTCAGAATCAGTCGTGCTGGGGCTATAAACCGGGGTTGCCAGAGCCCAGTCAGAGAAAGAAATGACATCTCGTCAGCAGCAGTGAGAAGAGACAGAAAATATGGAGGAAATAGGGTGAGAATATTGAGGCAAAGCTGGTGACTCCCACAGTCTAGTCCAGGAAAGCTCTCAGAAGGGCCCCGAGTGGGCACATGACGGATGCTCGCCGCTTGTCACGGGATGGATGCAGCATCTGCTGGGCGGTGTGAAAAATTGTAAGATAGATATCAAGGGGGTATGAAGCAGATAACAGTATGAAATGTCAGAAAATAGTTTTTATTGAACTGTTTGTGGACATGCAAGAAGCGGGAGAGACTATGAAGGGCCTAGGACGGCCCAAGCAGGCAGCACACAGCTCCTTCATGGCTCATCTTTGCATCATGACGTGAGGACACTTGAATATCGTCTGAGACACGAATCTGGGGCTTTGGGTAACTCCTCGGTAGCGAGGCGGCTTATCTTCTCACTTTCTTTCTTCTTTTTGTTTTTTGAGGTACCGAGGATTGAACTCAGGACCTTGCACTTGCCAGGCAAGTGCTTATTTTACTGTGGCACCTCCCCAGCCCTATCTAATACAGTTATGTATTTCCACATAGAAGAAGTTGTTAGAACCATGCAAAGGAGCAATATTAAGCAAAACTTGATGAAAAACAAAGGTCTGTGGTAGGGGAGGGGTTGCCCCTCCTTCACACATTTCTGTATAAATCGCCATAATCAGAAAACCGCTATTCACATTTGTCTCTCTCGTCTTCTGTTGCCAGGATGTTAACCACACCTACCTGTCAGTAAACCTTAGCTGGGGACCACCATGGACACGTGCGCTTGCAGACATGCAATCCAGCTGTGGATGTTCAATTTGCAAAAAGATTTTTAAATGTTTCCTATGTGCAAAGGATTCTTTTAATGTTGAGGATTATAAATAGATAATTTTGAATTTAATTTTTAATTTTGAAGGACGTTTTACTTTATTTTATTTTTTATTTTATTGAAGTACAAATATCAATGGGACAGTTTTAAGACACCTTAACAGGATGGATTCGATAAATTAATACATTGCAAACTGTTTTCATAATGTTTTGGTATCGTACAAGGTGCATTCATGATGTTATACTTACAGACATTCTTATCAGTAAATTAAGAGAGTGTAGCTGTTTACGAGTCTTATTTTTTATACAAGAATCCTATCAAAGATTCAATAACTAATACTTTCTACCTTGTTATTTTCCTAGTGGTTGTCCATAGTACTAGAAGCTGACATAATATCCTGTCCAACCACCATTAGTGCAAATATTGTTTAAGGACATTTTAAAAACCAATAAAAATGATACAGAATTTGAAGACAAGATGATAGGAAAATAACAACGGTTATTATATTGCATATTGTTATATTAAAAGTAGTTGCTCAATTACCAGATACTGGTACGTAAAATTGATCACACAGTATAAACACTAACTATTTCTTCCAACGAATTAGTAGAAATTCAGAGTACAATTACCTCAGCTTTCTTGTGCGTATATTTTTCCTTCCTTCCTTCCTCCTTTCCTCCTTTCCCTTCCCTCGCTTTTGAGCAGCTTCTGTCCCAATGTCTGTGTACCTTTTGGACCTCACTTCCTCTTCCAGTTTCTTACGCTAGGGGGCATGCTGGCAGCTCAGTTGTCCAAGCACCTGCCCGGGCAGACCCAGTCAGGCTTGCACACCCACACTTCAGGCAGCCTGAGCCAGCCAAAAAACCCTTCAATTTCTTACACTACTGAAACAATAAGATGTTTACACACGCAGGTCTGATTTATTTTACTTATGAATACGGTCTCTACATCTATCAAGAGGCGACATGCAGAGTTAAACTGCACCAGGAAAATCTTCACAAATTTGACAAAGAATTTACATCCTTTAGAACAGTGGAAATGGGGGCAGAAAACAATGTCAACTAGAAAAACTTCATAGCCCACAGTTAATGGCGAAGGTCTGGACACAGCGGTAGTGTGTCTGTAGGAGCCAATGCCAGCAGCGCTGCGCTTCTCTCGGATCACCGAGTACGCTTCAGAAGCTGGCATCTGACAGATGAGAGAAGAACTTCTACCCCTTCTGGGAAGAGTATGTTTTCTTTCTTTTTGAAAGTAATTAAACATTGAGCCCAAGTATTGGTTCTTTCATTTTGGATGAGACATTTTGCAGAAAAAAAGGGAAAAAGAGGTGAACTGGAAATCCCCATCGCTTCTCAGGAAACTTTCTTCCCCTGCCCGCAACCAGTGAGAACGAAGAGCGAGGCGGCATCACTCGTCTCCTGCAGAAGCGTCCAGGCAGGAGGTCTTCTGTCGTGATGAGGAGGAAAGGAAGAACTAAGCTACGTGCTGACTTAAGAAAAGAAACTTCCTCTGGTGGAATGACTAATACGTGGTGCAGTGGTTTGTGAGAAAATAGTATTGCAACAGTAAAGCAAACCGGGAGGCAGGGACTAAGGAGGCCAGGAACCTAGAGGGACAGACTCCGTCAGGCTGTCCAGGCTGTGCGGGAGGCAGGGAACACTAGACGCCAAAGAAAGGGCCGCAGCGCTGCCAGTGCCTGCTTGGCTGGTGCAGTGCCGGTGACGGGTGCGAGTGGGATCTCTTGTCCTGGCTGCTGCTGTCGGCTTATGCGAGACAGATAAATCAGATACTGAGTTTTCCAGCAGACGCTGAGTTATGTTCTTCCAGATGCTTCCAAATACTACGGAATTCTCATCATAACCCTGTAGTGAGGGCAGGCATCAACCGCTGCATCCCCAGCCCACTGAAAAATATCAATCACTGTTGAGAAATCAATATTTAAAACTACAATATAAAGGGGCTGGGGACAGAGCTCAGTGGCACAGCGCCTGCTTGGTAAGCACAAGGTCTTGAGTTCAATTCACAGCACAAACACACACGTGTGTACACACACACGCACACACACGCACACACTATCAATTACAAAGACCTATCCAAAAAGGCAGTGCTTTACATTTTCCACATTGTACAATTACAGAGAACATAAGGTAGAAAAGCAAAAAAAATCAAATGTACAACTTGGTTATTATAATGCTAGTGTCTGTGGAATCGACACCCGGACCAAGACGCAGCGCACTGACCAGCAGCACACACGTTAACGCGCCTCTTCCTGTCTTCTCTGCTCTCTTTTCCCACCAGAGTAGCCACCAGGCCCACTCCTTGCTTCTCACCACACCCTTACAGCCCACTGTTTCCCGCTAATCATGCTGCAGCATCGGGCTCACTGACCTGCGTGGTGTGCGCTCTCTTCTTTTCTAATTATATTCACTTGAGCAGCCAGGGTATATAAAATCAATCCAAGGGCTGGCCAATAGCTCAGCGACGGCAGCTGGGGGGATGGCTCAGTGGAATAAGCACTTCCCTGGCAAGCACAAAGGCCTCAGTTCGATCCCCAGTTCCTCCAAAAAAAAAAAAAGGTCAGTGAAGTAAAGCACCTGCAAGCAGGCACAGGGCCAGGGATTCGATCCCTGGGCCTGCAATGCTGGCCCAGCCCCCAGACGTGCTGAGACAGCAATGGAGGCTGGGCGTGGTGGCGCGGGCCTGTAATCCCAGCTCTTGGGAGGCTGTAAACAGGCGGCTCACCATGAGTCCAGTCTAGTAATGAGACCCTGAACACCCTGCACCCTTCCCTAAAATACAAAATCAGATCAAATCAATCCAAGTAGAAGATATGTCTGTACCTAAAAAAGCAGTTCGATAAAACTTCTAAAAAATAATATTTAAGAATATCTTCAATATTGAAATAGAAGAAGATTTTAATAGCAGAATCTAGCATGGCACGGCGGCATATGCCTATACTCGATAGTCTGTGGTGGGAGAACCTGGAGCTCAAGGCTGTGGGCAGCATAGCAAAAACTCCAATCAAAGTAATGAAGCAAAAAAGTGAAAGGAATGGAGCTCAGTGGTAGAGCATTTGCCTAGCCTGTGTGAGTCACTGAGTCCAGTGTGCGTGCACACACACACACACACTCACACACACTCACACTCACACACACACTCATGCACGCTCACACAAGTCACACTCACACGCACACTCACACACATACACACGTACACACTCACGCACACTCTCACACTCACACACACATGCACACACACACTCACACACATACACACACACACTCACACACACGATTCAAAATTCACTAATTATAAAGAAAACCTGACAGTCATAATACGGCATATCCAGATGGGAGCTGTTAGATATAACTGAGCCTCTTAGCGGTGCCGCAGGACGTACTGAGGAGCCTCCTGATGAAGACCAAAGTTGAGCTCTCTTGCTCAAGGAGCCTCTCACTGGCTGGACCCCAGTATTTGTTGTTAGGAGAAAGAGAAATGAAGAGGACAGAGAGGTGTGCCCTCAGATACCCTGGAGATTACAAAAGGGAAAGAGCAGAGAAGTCCTGCAGCCTCAGCACACGCACTGATGCTGGTGCTTGTGGCATTCTGAAGCTGGAGAAGGAGGGCGGGGCAGAGCCCTGTGCTTAATGATCAGATTGAGTCTGCATATCTGGGGTGTAGTTCCGCTGCCTGCCACGGTTTTTGTGCATGAGGTTCCTTCTTGCATATTAGGACAGGTTTCATCCTCTAAACCACCTTAGAATAAACTGATACATTGCTTCACAGGGTCACGAGAACCCACCACCATTTTTAGGAGGCAAATGCAAAGCGGTGCCGGAGGTGAGATGGCCGCTAGCTGTCACTTTCAGTCAGGAAAGGGAACTGCACCTAATCTTAGCTTCCTCTCAAGGCAATGATGAGAATTAAACAGAAAATGCTGAATGACTACTGTTGAGCGCCAGGCAGTATGGCAAGAGCTGCACAGGCCAGAGAGGCCTGGGAGATAACTGCTCCAATTCAAAGTGCATGAACTCACCGAACACCAACTATTTCCAAAAGAGCTTGGCAGGGGCTGAAAATACAGAATGAAGACCTCACACAGATGAATGTCTACCAGGAAGGAAAGATTCGCACACAGAGTATAAAACCCTGTAAGTCAGAGCTACCATCTTCTGTGCGCACTCCTCTCTCGTTCTCTTCTTGGCTCCTAGAACATGCTAATTGTCAGTAGTTGCTAAATTAATAAATAATTAAAAATCGAGTTGTCAGTAGTTCAAAAAAGCTGTCAATAGTTGCTGAATTAACAAACAATACGTATAAACATAGACACGCAGCATAATGAAAATAGAAAAGGTATACTTTTAAAATTAGCAAAATCCAACAATACTAAAGATAGGGTATGTTCATCTATACTGGAGAACTTGAAAGCGTAGTTCACAGGCCAAAGTGAGCTCTGAAGCAGAGGTGAACAGCAGAGGAGAAGAAACGGTCAGGAAGTTTGTTATCATGAGCAACACTGGACAGGGACTGAAAAGGTGGGCTGACAAGAAGAACGCCCCGCTGACCGGTGTGAACATCAGACTGCAGCGGGGCACGGGTGTGAGCTGCGCAGAGGGCCCGCTGCATGAGAGGCCTGGGAATGCGAGTGGAGCAGCTGCTCCTTTAGGAAGGTGATAAGCTGAAATGGGCAAACAGAAACGTATGAGCCGAAGTGACTCGGCCTGGGCGCTCCCTAATGTCCAACACGATTGGTGGCCTGACCCCAGGGTAGCGATACAGAAAGGGGCCGTGAACATCGCGCAGATGAGGCCTAGAGGGAGGTGTTTAGGTCACTGGGCGAGAGCAGGATCTCCGCCTTGATAGATTTTGTACGACCCCGGCGTGCTCATGAGAGGATGTAATAAAAGGAGCAAGGCTACCCATCACCCCTCTTCTTCCTGGCTCAAGAAGTCACCACTCGTGCAGCATGTTTCTCTTGCTGCCATCGGCCCCGGGGCCTTGGCCAGCACTGAGCACATGTCAGCACCTCGACTTCGAATCTCCAGAAGATGGGAGCTAAAGTAGCCCTTCTTTCCACAAGTACTGCCAGTAGCTGCAGCAAGTGCTTCATAGTGATGAAAACCGAGCAGCACAGGGGTCCTCCGGCCCAGGAGAGGGCAAGCCCGGGGAGGTGGCTGTGAGAACAGGCAGCGGGAGGCACAGGCGCACTGCAGCTTCCTGCATCACGAGGGGAGCAGGGAAAGAAAATGAGAGCTTTTCAGGACTATCTTTTTAAAGATAATTCTCTTCCTTGTAGAACTAACGATCTTCTTTCCCGAGACACTAATATCCAAAGACTTAAATCTCTGGTTATTTCCCTATCTTGGGCTCTATGCTTCATGATGGAACTGGTCAATTTTCGGGGAAAAAGCACTTTATTGAAAATGTCCGCTACTTGTCAGTTTCCTTCCCATAGGACAAATGCATGAAGCCGCTTGCTTGTCTCCGGAACGAAACACAGTATTGCTGCAGAGCCCTGGCACTAGTCTGGTTTCGAGACCGTGTGAGAGGGCCGGCCAAATAGCTCGGCAGACTCTAGCGCCTGTGAGGCAGAGCGCAGGGCGGGGTCCAGCCAGGCTTGCAGTGCCGACCCGCCAGCAGGGCGCGCGGTGAGGTCGATCGAGACTGGGCTGTGATCCCAGCGCTTGGAGGCTGATAACAGGAGAATCACTACGCGTCTGACCTGTGCAGTGAGACCCTGTAGACCCTGTAGGCCCTGTCCTGCATACAGAAGAACGAAACGACCCTGTGAGAAGGTGGGGCAGACAGTTGTGGGTTACATAATAAAAAGAAGATCTAATACCTGGAGTTTGTGGAAGTAAATACTTGATTTGCCAAAAATCCCCCTTTTTCATTTTTAAGCACGATTTGCATGGGCGTGGAGTGCCAGGATCAGCTTTCTCCTTCCTTTTCACGCATAGTTTGAAAACCCCTCTCCAGGATTAAATGGAAAGGAAGCTCTTATATATTTTTTTTGACATTTTCAAATATCTTATTCAACAAAATCCAAATAAGAAAACTGATAGGTTTTTTAATGGTTTCTAATTTATTCCATCAGACAGGTGTACAATGGCTGTAGAAAAGCAAAGATGCAAATTAATTATCCCTCTAACCCCTAACGAAAGAAGATAACCTGACACCTTTCCAAGATTCTTCCTTTTCTCCTCTCAACCAAGATAATAATATAAATTTTACTGATATCTCTCAAGGAAAGTGTCACATTTAGGGTTCTTTGTCTTGCAGTCTCCTGCCTCTGGCAACTGAGCAGACTGCAGGTGGGCGATAAGGGTAGAGAAATAGAGCTCTTCTCAGAGGAAGGCAGGCCTGTGTGTGATTTGTCATGATTAAAATGAAAAAGCTGGCCAGTGACAGTGGGACTTAGTCGTGCATTAACACAAAGCAGTAGAGCAGGGCCAGTGGCTCTCTATGAGAAATATGAGTAAACTCAGATTAGGATTGTGTTTCAGGAGTCACATGTAAAATTAAGCAAGGTGGCCTTATGGCGTCTGATCTGTGTTCCACAGGATTTCCTTGCCGAATTGCAGAAGTTTCTGTTTGTCAGATTAACACATAGGGAACTATGGAGAGTTTTCCTTCCTAGGTTTTCAGTTTCTTTGTTAAGAAAAAAAGAAAACTGAACATAAACCACTCATTTTAAAATTGCTTCAACAATACTCACCATCGAGCATGATTTCTTTTTTCCATCATGACAGTGTTTCTCTGGGCATTTATGTAAAGAAATGACAGAAAGTAGAAAGACGTGATTGTCTCCTAGATGGGTTTTTGAAGCATTATAAAAAATGCTTCACTCATTTATCTATACAAAAATGCCAACACTTCAAAGAACTGAGTGTCTGACTTCATACTTAGGTAGTTGATAAGCAAGTCATCAATGAATAGCTTTATGCCTAAATTAACTTTTAAAATAGTCATTTTCAGGAGAAAAGTATTTATAACTTGTCTACTTAAAAATAATCAATTGTATGTAAATCATATCTTTTTATGGTACTAATTAAATGCTTTTAAAAATACCCAGTCTTAAAGCCGGGCGTGGTGGCGCAGGCCTGTAATCCCAGCACTCGGGAGGCTGAGGCAGGGGGACTGTTGTGAGTTCGAGACCAGCCTGAGCTACAAAGTGAGCTTAAGGCCAGCCTGAACTGCATAGTGAGACCCTGTCTCAAAAAGACAAAAAAAAAAAAAAAAAAAAAAAAAAAAAAAAAAAAAAACCCAGTCCTACTTTATTTTCCTGCATGGCGTCCACCAGCCGATGGATACGCTGAGCTCTTTGAAGGCACCCTGAAGTCAAAGGAACAAAGTGAACTACAAGAGGAAAGGGTGCAGGAAGGGATATTAAGGCTGAGGTGTGACACCAGTCACATTTCAACCCCCTCAGCAGCTAGAAAGGAAGCTCTTATGACGCTAGTATCTCATTGCTGGTAGAAAATTTAAACCTGTGGTGAGATGGAGAGGAGAGAGGCTGGTGGAGGATTACACCCCCTGCCTACGGGGGATCAGAAGAAAATGCAGCGTCAAGGCTGGACAATAAAATCAGTAGGTACACGCCCGAGGAGGCGTTTTCTAATTACCTCGTTTAATCATTGAAACAACTTGCAAATCATGTCTTATACCACTTGGGGAAGTAGTAATAAAATATAAGAATTGTGTCCTGACGGAAAACACAAATTTATTTTAAAATGTATTAGTGCTGCAATTGCTCAAAGCTTCCTGAAGGTGGCGGCACTGAACGCACGAATGGGGTTTGCAGATCTCGTTTCCTAGGAGCTTAGGGCCGCTGTAACGTCGCTATAATTGAGCGCAACAAGCACTGCAGTGGATGCGTTCCTAAAGAAAAGAAGCGTACAACTTGGGGAGGCTGTGAGCTTTCCAAGGTTAGAAGACTGTTCAATGATTTATAAACCAATAAGAACATTAAAAATTGAACATTTCTGCACAAACAGGATAGCAATGCTCGTTCAAGGTGGGGAAGAAGAAATGATGAAATTACACTGCAGCGGTAGCAAGAGATTTAAAATGCAGATAAGAGAAAGGAGTGGTATCTGGTCGAGTAAAAAAGTATTCTTTGAGGAATGGAGATGAATACGGAGCAGAGCCTCACAAACTGGACAGGTAATTAGCAGGGGATCATGTTAGCAGTCCCAGGGTGGCTGCAAGGCTAGGAAATAAGACATTGAGGGTTGGGTTTTCTGAGAACCAACAGTCTCGAAAGTGTACTAGGAAATACCATTTCAGAAAAAAGTAAACATGAGTCCTTTTAGAAGGGATGGCTTTCTCTCGTTTTTTGCAGGCAGCGGCCACAGCCTCAACCCTTAAACCCAGAAGGGGCATCACCAGTCCCAGTTCACACTAGTTCCTCCTGAGGAAAGCGTTCCAGCTTTTTGCACTGACGCATTTTAAGCACGGAACGCATTCCTGGAAATCCCCATCCCGTCAGCGTTCTTTCCCTTCAACCAAGCTTCAACCAATAGGAATAGAAAATGGAGCTGCGTCATTTGTATCTAGCAGACTTGTTCGCTGGGAAGGTCTGATCTAGCTCAGCCCATACGAAAAGGCCAAGGAGGGGGGCAACTGGCAGGCGTTGAGGGGAAGAGCTGACAGCCTGGCGTCCTGGAAGGAAATAACCTGTGCCAGGTGGAGAGCCAGGTGGAGAGCCAGGAGGCACGCTGGGCAGTCGTGGGGCAGACTTGTGAGGCTCTCAGCATTCAGTGTCAGCTGCAGGAGGGAAGAGTGCCTGATATGTCTGCACTTCTGTGGGAAGGCCCTGCTTGGTTTTAAAGGAGAAGGAAGTGACCAGCGCGCCGCAATCTCCTGCTAGTGCTGACCGCGTAGGCAAGATGGGAAGGCGATGCAGGCCAGCGGGCCCGCTGACTGAAAGCCACGCTGCTGTGCCCTGATGCGTTCCCCAGCAAGCCAATTAATCTACACTTGTGCTTTGTCAATTGCTGCGTCTCCAGCACCTACCCGTACTAGTTACTAGCTTTTCATAAATACTTGCCAAATTAATGCGAGTAGCTCTCTAAGAAGGAAGAATTTTTAAAAATTTGAGAAAGTAAATTTTACGAAGCAAACTCAATTTTACCCAAGTCCAGAAATTAAAAATACTACTTTATATGGAATTAGAAATACTAGTTTATCTAGAAGCATCAGAACACCTGAACACAAGCCTCGTGCAGCTTCCCTCTGTGAATTCTATGCATCGCAGCGCAACATTTCCTCTTCCAGTGCTCTTTAGTGAAAAGCAGTATCTACCTGATCAGAATTCTGTGAAACTCAGAGTTTGCAGTATTCAATAGAATTAATATCGTAACTATCCTACTAACCTGTTTTGAAACTGTCTCAATGCTATTTCCTTCTCAATAAAATTAATATTAAAAAATGAAATATATAATAGGAGCAAGGAATACTGTATTCATGGTCACGGGGTCATGATTTTGGCACCAGGGCTTCCCTTGGTCAAGTGATGTACTCTTAATCTTCTACTTCTTCATCACTAAAATAGAGAAGTCAAATTGCATGATTTCCCAGGTGTACTGGGAAATCTCAGCTGTTTCCTGGAATGTGGTAAATATTGATAAACATTATATTACTACTTTACTATTATTTTTATTTTTTTTAATTTATGTAATTGGTACAGGGTCTCACTATGCAGCTCAGACTCGTAGTGATCCTCCTGTTTTCAGCCTCCCCAGTGCTGGGATTACAGGTGAGCTCCACCACAGCCAGACTCTGTCTCCAGCTCAGCACATCCTGGAGGTGAGGCTGGGGAAGCTTGTGGTGCCTGGGATCAAACCCCATTCCCTGCACTTGTCTAAGCAGGCACTTAGTCCGCTAAGCTATCTTTCAGGCCCTTACTTTACTATTATAGGTCATTTAAGTGACTGAAAATAACTGGAGAAAGGGAAAGTTCTGGAAACAAATCTCAACAAAAATATAAATTAAAACTTTTAATTATTCCAGAAAACGTAATTCCTCAATAATATGATTAAACAATGTTAACTAATAAAAAAAAATATATAGCTAACTCTTTGGATTGTTTTCCAGGTACAGAAAGCCCTGATTTACAAACATCCAAGTCTCAGACTCAGTCATGTTTTGTCAGTTTATGAATGAATATGATTTACAAGCATTCTCCAGGAGCAGGACTCTTTCACGACTGCAAACTTACTGTACGCGGACCTGACAATGTATCTAAAGGGCAAAGCACTTACCTAGTGAACACAGAGTTCCAGATTCGATCCCCTGACATCGCGCACACCAAAAAAAGCAAACAACCCAAGCATCTCTTAGAGGCAAGACATTCACTGAAGTGACTCTTGGGAGAATCCTGCATCACTGTAATCCAAGAGTTAGTCAACACACAATTGGTACTCTTTACCTCTTAACATAAAATTGTAGAATGGGATCTTTGGTATCTATAAGGGATCCTAAAACCAATTGTACCCTTGGGTAGAAGATAGAATTGCTATGAATTAGACAAGAACACCTGGAGCTTAGTTTTCATTACTATGTGCTTACTAACTTTCCAATCTATTTCCCATTTAATGATCCTGTAGATAGAGCTGTGAGTCACTCTTGGGTACTTTCATATAAGTATTCCAGAATCTAGAAAGCTTGGCTTTCTAATACTATAATGTAATTTCTCCCATGCCTGAAGGTGCAATAAAACTATTTTATAAATCTTTCTCATATTTATATCTTCTGGGGATGTAGAATTATTGATAACTTCTTGGTAAGTCCATGTAAATACTCCTGGAGAAGTGAATATGAAAAAACAGAAAAAATAACCTATAACCAAGATCTTACACAAGCACTTGTGTGTTCTAAGAATAAGCCACACACTTGTTAGGCTTTGGGTCACGAATGCTCCCCAAAAGCTCATGTCCTGAAAGCCTGGCTCCCCAGCTGATGGTGCTGTGGAAACTCTGGGAGCATGGCCCTACTTGGAGGAAGTGGGTTCTGGGCACGTGCCTTTGAAGCGCACATTTTGTGCTTTTTCCCCAGCTTTCTCGTCCCCTTGCTCCTTTCTGGCCACCATCTCCGTTTTGCCTAAACACAGACCTAAAGCCATGGAACTGGGTGACTGCAAACTAAGTCTCTGAAACCATGAGCCAAAATAAATCTTTCTTCCTTTATGCCGCCTTTCTCTGGTATCTGGTCATAGCAACAGAACCTTGACCAACACAGTATTAATTTTTGGTAGTCATTCCAAATAAGGACAAACTGCCTTTGGTATTGGACACTTTAATGCCATTCACTCCAGTGCTTTTAAAAAACAAAAGGTGAAAGAGATTCCAACATGGCTGACCGGAAGAGTCCCCATATCTGGGAGACTCAGCGACTGACCTAAAACAGGTAAATGGAAGCAGGTGGGAGGCGAGGGATACAAGCCCTGGCACAGAAGATCAGTTTGAAAGAAGATACTTAGTGATTAAATAAGACACACATGGAAGAGTTAAAGAGAGGGAAGTGGTGTTCCGGGGCCAGTGTACAGAGCGCCCACCCCCACCTGTTCCAGGAACAACCATTTTGAGAACTTCCCAAACAGCTGGACAGAACCAAGAAGTAGGTATGGCAGGCCCTGGCCACACAGGACAGGCCAAAGGTACACTTTCCCCTTCATCCCCTCGGCCCCTCTGCAAACACTGACAAATCTGCAGCCTTGCAACACTTTTGCTGCCTCACTTCTGGTTTGAAACAAGGGCTGGAAGAAGTTTCCTCCCACCCCACCTGACAGCAGGCTGTGAGAAGATTAACACATAAATGATGCTTGTGTCTGGGATCTTCAGTGTTAGACCCAGGCGTGCCGGGTCCCACCCAGTGCCTCGAGTTTGTGCCACATCAAGCAGGACTCTCATATGGCACACAGCCAACGCCAGCCCCATTTCAGTGTGGACCTCATACCCTGGGCTCACTTGAGTCTCTGCCCAGCACTCACAGCCACAGTGCCAGGCAGACTCCCCCCGTGCCCCAGGCCAGCCCTCCGCGGTTAGCAGCAGGGGCTGAAGGTCCTCCTGATCTCCTGACTGCCCACCACTCTGCACGCCCATGAGACAACACCCAGTGACCTGACCATGTCCTGGAATGCCAGACCTCTGGGTCTCCACTGGGTGACATGGAGTGACACAAGCCTCCAACCGCTGTTTTGAGCTGACCCCACAGGCACTAGAATATTATTCATCAGGTAAAAAGTGTTGGTCCTCACCCAGCAGGAACCCATGCCAGGAGCATCCGAATCCAATGCCCCATACCTCTCCTGGGCCTGCGTCCCAGACTGGACACCTGCCCCAAACAGGGGACCCCTTGAGCCCCAAAATCCCTACACAGATTATAAAGACAAACAGGAATATGATTTGTAGGATTAAAGATTATAGGCTCTGGATGAAAATACTCTTCTGGAATTACATAAGAAATTCTTTTCTCTCTCTTCTTTTGACCCATTTATTTTTTGTTTTTATTTCTCCTCTACTGATATTTTAAAATGATTTTATTTCTTTCTTTTAAACTCAAAGTTATTTATTTATTTATTTTTGGCAGAGCTGGGGATTGATTCAGACCCTTGCACTTGCCAGGGAAGCACTTATTCCACTGAGCCATCTCCCCAGCCCCAAAAATGGTTTTTCTTTAGTTGAACTTGAAGTTTTATCTTGCATTTTCTTTCCATGTCTTTTTAATAATACTTTCTTCTATTTGTTTTAAGATCTTCCTTCTCGTCCGTCTCTCTGTCTCTGTGTCTGTCTCTCTCTCTCTCTACTTTTCTTACTTTCTGTCTCTCAAATTTTTCACTAGTATTTTTCTCACACTTTAATCTCAGTTGCACGTTCATGCTTTCTTAGGCAGTTCTTCCCTTACTGCTGTCTAACACTGCTCGCGCTGTCCCACTGACCCGGCCTTGCCACCTCTGCCCTGCCTTTCATTGCTTAGTTTCTCAAAATCCAGTTTTTGCTGTCTTCTTCACATTTTCTGTGCACCACTTACCCTGTGGAATTTCAGGTAGTTCAATACACCCTGCCATGGCTGAACACTATTTTACTGCTCTATTGAGTACCTGTTTTCTGTATGTACAAATACCTGGTGTGGCTTAGAGCCTGCCCTGTAACTGCAGATCTTATTCCTGTACTTAGGGCATCAGTTAGTATAGTCTGTTGTTGCCCAGCCTGCGATTGGTCCTGCTGTGGCTGCCTTTTTGCCTGCTTTGGCTGAGGAGGCACAGCTGATGGCAGAGCCGATCTCTTCTGTCTGCCAACATCTAACTTGCCTGGGGGTCAAACACGGTGCAGCCTTTCCTCCCTAGTCAGCGAAGGTGCTAGGATGTTCGGACGGACCCAGGGCCTAGCGAGGGACACTTCGAGGTGTCTCTGGGGGTCGGGGAGTACCTCGAGTCTCAGCACTAGCAGGGAAGCTACCCGCTGCAGGCAATTTGCAAGCTTCAACAGATAAAACATTTCTTAAAAAAGAGAAAATACAGACTGAAAATGCCTCCCAAAGATCCCAACTTGCCCGAAGCAAACCCTAAGGGCTCAAGGAGCGAGAAATAAAAAGCGACGCAGCTGAAATATCTGAATGGCAGAATGTAAGCCACACAGCAACTCGATAAAATGGTTGGCGAGTCAAATCAGAGATTACTGTAGAAATAATTTAAAAGTAGGTGACCCTAATAAAACAAATGAAAAGTGTGTCTAGAGAAGATACTGAGAAAAAAGGAACCAAAAAAACATGAAAATCATGAATGCCTAACATAGAAAAGGACTGAAGCTCGTAAGAAACTCTCAGACAGAAATGCAAGCGATTAAAACACGGATAGCACAACTGACCAGGGCGAGGAGAGACCATCAGAACGGGAAGGCAGGGCTGTGGGTGGCCAGCTAAGCAGAGGTGCCCTCCCCGCAGCAAAGCACTGCGAAGAAAATCAATCCAGGAGCTGCTGCATTGTACGAAGAAGCTTGAAGTAAGATTAACTGCAAGCAAGGAGAAATCCAAAGATAGCATAAAAGGCATTTAAGCATGTGTACAGAAGTAATAGCAGAAAACTTTGCAAGCATGGGGAAAGAACTTAGCATGTAGCTAAGTGAAGCATACAACCACACGTAGCCATGATCAGAACAGAATTACATCAAGACCTATAGTAGACAAGATTCCAGAGATTCAACATGAAAGCAGGATATTAAAAGCTGTTAAAGAAAATATAAATATAAGATATAAATTTATATAAATAAATTTATATAAAAATTTGTATAAGATATAAATCACCTCTAAAGGAAAACCCATTAGTATCACTCAACACAAACCCTTAAGTCAAGGACAGGTTGGAGCAAATATCTCAAACCCTTAAAGAAAACACCTCCCAACTCAGACCGACATGTCCTACAAAATCATCTTTCAAAATTGATAGGTAAGTAGTGTACTTCTGTGAGGAGGAGCATAAGAAGAAATTCATGACCACCAAACTAGCATCCAACATCCTAGAAAGGGACGATAAGGACAACAAGGCCAAAACGCCTCGTGGAATGAATCCACCGGGCCAGGCAAGCAATGAAGTAGAAGGGAAGGAAACGGACCCCACAGCAGGACAGCACTATAGCAAGGGTAAGTCAGTGTCTCTCGGTTATAACCAGCAGTGCCAGCTGCCTCAATTCACCAACCAAAAGAAACAGTTAGTAGAGTGGATCAAAAACAATAATCAAGGGCCAGCCTGATAGCTCAGCACACTGAGGCATCTGCCCAGGCAGAGGCAGGGACCTCGTTCAATCCCCAGCACCACACGCCATGCCGGCCCCACCCCGGGGGCGCACTGAGACTGGGCATGGTGGTGCACACCTGTCATCCTAGTGCTTGGGAGGCTGAAAACAGGAGGATCACTATGAGTCCTATCTATGTAGTGAGATCTTATAGATCCTGTACTAAAATAAATAACTAAATAAATATCACAATAATCAACAATATGCTGTACATAAGAAATGTACTTAACCCAGAGAGAAATTCATGTACTGAAAATCAATGGATAGAAAACAATACTCCATGTTGTGGAAGCCAAGAAGAAAGTGGGAGTAGCTATTCTAATTGTGGACAAAGTATATTTCAAGCCAAGATCAAGTGTCATGCACCCAATTTCATGCAACAGAACTAATGAATATGAAAATAATATGACTCTCACTGACTCAGTTCTAATGGGGTCCTTTATACCCCCTTACCACAAATAAATAAACTAGACAGAAACAATGAACGTAAAGCTGTTAGAGTTGAACCAAACCTTTGAATGAATGAACTTAATAAATATCTAGTCAATCTAGAAGCAACTACTAAAGAACATATACACATTCTTCTCAACAGCACATGGAACACTCTCCAAAATAGATGATATATTAACTAACACGGCATGGTTAAGTAAATGCAAAGAAGGAGAAATTATCCCCTGCATATTATCAGATCAAAACGCAGTGTAACTAGAAATCAATGGCAAAAGAAAGTACAAAAACTATGTAAACACATGGAAATTGAATGATCTTCTTTCGAATAATCAATGGCCAAGTGGTGGAATTAGAGCAGAAATTAGGGGCCAGCAAGACAGCTCAGAGAACTAAAATGCCTTGCTTAGGAAAGCTTAGTGCAGCTCAGAGGCTGTGGTTCAGTTCCTAACGCCACGGGCTGCACCAGCCCTGCCCCTGGGGGGCTGAGCTGGCCGGAGTTAGGGCTTAGTGGCGCATGCCTGTGATCCCAGTGCTGGGGAGACTGAAAGCAGGAGGATCACTACGAGTCTGAGCTGTAACAATCAAATGCATTTAGAAAATAAGAAATTAGCCCCTACAGTCAAATTATGCCAACACAGAACCCATGAGACCTACTGGAGCTTATGTGATGTAGTGAATGAAAGCAGCCCTAACTGGGAGCTTATGAAAGTGAGTCCCACATCAGGAAAGGTGAGCTCCAATAAATAACCTAATGTGGCCCCAAAGGCTGTAGCAAAATAAGAACAACCCAAACCAGAGCTAGTATGCCTAAGGGAGTAATGAAGACAGAGCAAACATAATGCAATTGAGACTAAAAGCATACAAGAATCGGTGAACCAACGACTCGATTCTTTCAAAGATTTAAAAATAGACAAATCTTTAGCCAATCTTATCAAAGCAAGGAGAAAAGAGACACAAATCTACACATTTAGAAATAAAAAGGGCAAAATCACAATAGATTCTTCAAGACTCCAGAACAACATCGGTAATTATTTTGAGAACATTTACTCTAATAAAATAAGTTTGTATCAGCAGGTAATTGTGCAGTGATCTAAGGTTAAGTATCAAAACTGTAAAAATCATGAATGTAATAGTAATTATTTTGGTGTTTTAAATTGAGCAATATTAAATTCCCAGGGCGAGCCCGATAGCTCAGCGGACTACAGCACCTGGGCTGGGGTTCGATCTGGCCCCACCCACTGGGCATAGTGGCTCCCAGCGCTTTGGGTGGCTGCAAACAGGAGAATCACTATGAGTCCAATCTACGTAGTGAGACCCTGTAGACCTTGTCCTAGGCAGATAGATAGATAGATAGATAGATAGATAGATAGATAGATAGATAGATGGATGATAGGTAAATTCCCAGGTTTTTTAGTCAAAAATTGATTATTTGGATAATTTTATATTGCTTAACTTACTATAATACTTCGTTAAAAGACATTAGAGAAGCTGGTAAAAATATAAAGGTCTACTGTGTTCTTAAGTAAAATATTCAATAGTAAACAAATATAATTTTTCTCTGACAATCTATAGCACCAGTGAAATTGTGTTCAAAGTCCCAGTGGAATCTTATAGAATTGCCAAGTTGCTTCCATATAATTATGGAAAAACAATCGCTTGAGACTAGTTATGTTATTCAAAGCAACAATTGGTTGATTTTACTCATGCTGTCAGTTTATCATCAAATATGAGTATAAATAAGAGTAATGGTGCAGAAATAGCCAGAGACAAATAAGTAAGACACCGGACACAGAAGCAATACATTAATATGTTAAAATTTCTATATGTTGGAGTTGGCTTGGAATTCACTTCAGAAATTACATAGTTTTTAGTAACCAACCTGAGAAAACAGGTTATCCAGAGGTAAATTCAATGGAAGATCCATCAAACATAAACCAGAAAATTAAAATGTCCTATAGAAAATTCAGAGAACTGTATTTACAAGCTAAGTAACGAAGCATTGTTTGCTGTGGGTTTGAGACGGGATGTCACTGTGGTGAGACCCACAGGTTGGCTTGTACACAACACGCCTACCAGGGAAGCATCTGTGAATAGACAGACATGCAATAGCAAAGTACTTTTAAAATATTGCTAAATTAGATTTAATTCATACTTTTAAAATTATATTAAAAGACACTAAAATATAAGCCACAAATCAAGAAAAGCTGTAAAGTTAGTACATATTATTAATAAAGCCCATTAATATTGTGTGAAAATGTTCCAAACTTTATTAGAAACAAGCACAATGGTTCGAGCTCTACAAAATCTCATTTAATATCTAGCAGATGAGGGTAATGAAAAAGCATAGCAGCACTAAGTATTGGCAATAAAGTGTACTGGTAAGAGCAGCTGCACACTGCTGTTGGGCTTGTGAATGCATATAGTGCAAATGGCTCTGCTTTTAGAACTGTCTATATTATGTCCCTCGCATAAGGGTGCTGAGGGACAGTGACTATAACAAATTCATGCAAACATGCAAAGCAATAGAAGTAACCAGAATTCTGTTGTGGGACAGGTGCACAGAACCATTCTGAGAGCCCTTTCACAGGCCAGCATGAATGCTCCAAGCGGCTGCAGCATCACTGCGTTTGCAGGATCTCCTCCCAAGAGCTCAGTCGTCACAGGCGCCACCTCCCCCAAAGGGCACAAGGAAGACGCCCATGCTAAGAAGTTCTTGACAACTGAGACACACAACAGAGAAGTGTATTCCCTCCCCGCCTAGCCTTTCAGCTCCCCGACTCTCCAGTCCATAAGAAGACGTGATTCTACAAGGAAATCAAGGAAAGACGACCCCTTCAGAATCCACGTGTCAGGAAGGGGTCCTCGTCCTAATTAGTTCAGGTATAAGGAATCTTACGGAAGAAAGAGATTACATGATTGACAAGTATACTTGATGATACCTCAGGAAGAGTGAAAAAAATATAACAAATGACAAGAGAAAAATACAAGAGAGCTAAAAATGAGCATTTCATGATAAACTTTCTTTTTTTTTTTTTTTTTTTTTTTTGTCTTTTTGAGACAGGGTCTCACTATGCAGTTCAGGCTGGCCTCGAGCTCACTTTGTAGCTCAGGCTGGTCTCGAACTCGCAACAATCCTCCTGCCTCAGCCTCCCGAGTGCTGGGATTACAGGCATGCGCCACCACGCCCGGCTCATGATAAACTTTCTATAAAACCTCGATTTAATGTATACTTTTTCAACACGAAAAAGAACACACGATGGATAATGAGACATCTTATGTGTTATGGGTAAATTCACAGAGCAGTTCAAGCACTGTTCTAGCATTGACATTTCCTTTATACATTGCTTTTTACTCAATAATAGTATGAACCAACCTGGCTCAAGATATTGGCCATCACATTTTTAAACTGCATAACATACAGCCAACAAAGGCTGATCTATCAGACTTGCCATTGGGTGGGATGAAGGAAAGGAGGGCGCTTGGCTAGTTTAGATGACCTTGAAGGACTTATTGTGCCAGTGAACACGCTCATGCATTTGCTCTGACCCAACAAATGCACAGGGCTCAAGGCCCTGCCCTCCAGCAGGGGCTTCTCCATTGGCTGGACCACGAGGATGGGAGCCTTGATTCCAGCCTCTGCTTGGGGTGAGCTGCGCAGGTCCGACCCCTGGTGAGTGGTGGGTACAGTCTTGTTCTTAAAGCCCACTTCCTCTCAGCTGTGGAGACAGTGGCGCTAACTTTGCGAAGCTGGCCCCGAGCTGGCCCCTCCCTCACTGTCACATCACACGATGTCAGGTTCTCCTCGCTGTTGTGTGCTCCTATCTGATTTCCTTCTCTTTGGGGAAATTACTACACGCTGCACTCATTTTTCCAGGAAGTGCTCTATAGAATGGGGTCTTATTGAAAGTTGTCTTCACAGCAATTACAGTTTTCAACACATGAAGAGAAAACTTTCTCTCAGGCTCTCACAGAGAGCAATCTGGTCAAGCATTGGCTGTGACTCATCCACATGGATGACACAGACAAAGGAACTACAGAATAATGTACAGGACTACAAGATAAACCCTGAGAAGACTTCAATGACCACATAGGAAATATAAAGTACATGTGTTGGTATATAAGTTTGGATCTACC